>CM074279.1:27400132-27705132 GCA_037194245.1 Opsariichthys bidens | reverse complement strand
GTTTTGCACAAAAGGTTAACATGACGGGACATGCTAGTCCGTATGGCAAGCCGTTTTGACTTTTATTCATTTTCAGGATATGAACTTTCACTAGTTAAAATGTTAATTCTTAATATCAGGAATTACATTTCCACTAGTAACAATGACAATTTTTGATAACAGGAATTAGATTTTCACTAGTAACAGAATTCATTCTTGATATCAACAATTGTATTTTTACTAGTGAAATCTCATCATAGGGTGCCATTCAAATTCAATTGTTGATATCAGGAATACTATTCTTACTAGTAACAATGCAAATTTCTGATATCAAGAATTACATTGTTACTAGTGCAAATGTCTATTCTTGATATCAACAATTGAATTGCTACTAGTAAAAATATTCATTTCTGATATCATGAATGTGACTGTTACTAGTAAGAAAGCCGTTTTAGATATCAGAAATTATTTTGATATCAGGAATTCATGTCAGATATCAGAAATGAATAATTTTACTAGTAGCAATTCAATTGTTAATATCAAGAATAGACATTTGCACTAGTAACAATGTAATTCCTGATATCAGAAATGTGCATTTTTACTAGTAAGAATTGTATTCCTGATATGTGAAACTGGAATTTTAACTAGTAAGAAATGAATTCTTGATATCAACAATTGAATTTGAATGGCAGCCTATGGCGAGATTTCACTAGTAAAAATACAATTGTTGATATCAAGAATGATAGTTTTTACTAGTGGAAATTGAATTGTTGATATCAAGAATGAACTTTGTTACTAGTGGAAATTAATTCCTGATATCAAGAATTAACATTTTAACTAGTGAAAATGCAATTGTTGATATCACAAATTCATATCCTGAAAATGAATAAAAGTTAAAACGGCTTTCCATAAGTCCGTGAGTTGAATCAACTCCACAGCAACTACATAAATTTATCCACTAACCGTTCAGAAACATCCAAAAGTTGAAACTTCTTCCTGAGTCTCTCCATCAGTGTCGACTCTGCGAAGACCGAGCCCTTTTGGAAAGCAGGCCGGGAGCAGCAGCTCATTTGCATTTAAAGGGACACACACAAAAACGGCATGTTTTTGCTCACACCCAAATAGAGGCAAATTTGACAAGCTGATGATCTGAGGGGTATTTTGAGCTGAAACTTCTCAGACACATTCTGGGGACTACAGAGACTTACGACTTATAAAAGGGGCATTATAAGTCCCCTTCAACATTAGTTAATGCGTTAACTAACATGACCTAACCGTGAGAAATGCATTTGGGTTATACTGTATTTTAAGGAGTCAGTTTTAGAGTGTAATTATACATTTAAATACTGAGTAATAACAATTAATTACATGTACTTACTATAGGGTTAGGATGAGAGTTTGGTTTAGGGTTAATGCATGTAATTATGCATAATTTCTAGTAAAATACGATGTAACATGCAACAATGACACTGTAAAATAAAGTGTTACATTTGTGATAGTATTTATTCATATTCATCTGTCATTCATTGTTTGTTCATGTAAGTTCACAATGCATTAACTGTTAACAAACACAACTTACGATTTTAATAATATATTAGTAAATTTTGAAATGAACATTAACTAAGATTAATAAATGTTGTAGAAGTATTGTTTATGTTAATTAAAGTAGTTAGCTAATGAAACCTTAAAGTGATCCCTCATTGGGTTATAATATAACACAAAAATGTGGGGTTTTTGTATAAGTCTTGTATACATTTTGTACAATATTTTCAAAACTGTTTTTAAATTTTTTACCTCAGTAAAATATTTTACCCCTATTAAATTATTTACTACAAACACAATTTTAGTTTTCTTTGTTTTTTCAAATTGAAGGATGACGCAAAATCTTTTTCGGTGGTTGCAGAAGCTGTCGATAGAGCTTGTTATGAACCCATATTTGAAATTTATTAAATTTTAGTAAATGAGAAAGCTGAGTCAGGGTAAACAAAGTGAAAAAAGAGGTGGTGGGAGAGAAAGAGAGTGTGAGCTTAAGAAAAAGAGGGAAAGAAGAATAGGATTCCTGTAGGGATAAAAAGGCAAGGGAAACGTCTCTCTCAGCACGGATAAATATTTGGGATAAGCCTGGTTTTCTCATGTAAAGTGGATCCAAGCCCTGAATCCACACACACACACACACATGCAAGTGGCCAAATTTAACTACGTTAAGAGGTGCAGATTAGCTCTTTCTCTCTCTCTCTCTACTATCTCTATCTCTCTTTCTCTGTCCCTGTCATATTCTTACTCACTCTCACACATCACAAACAATGGCACACACTCATGTGTGAAATGAGCTTGATGAATACACACACACACACACACACACACACACACAAACACACACACACACAATACATGTGCTGGCATCCTAATCCAGCCTTAGAGAGGGGTCTGGAACGGGCTCTCTTTCAGGGCTCTGGAGGAAGGGGAGGAGAGGAAGGGAGTTCATTGACAACAGTTGCATTTGAGTAAGGATTTGGTTGATGATTTCATAAGGAATGCTCGAGTGAGCAGCAATGGACCCCCGGGCTTCTCCTCGGCCCCTCCTTCCCCTCATCTCTGGTCATTTACTCTGCTGGGGGCGTTTGTCCTCAAAAAGCCCCCCTCCAGAAACTTTATTTTTCTGTCCAAGTATAATAGACAGAACCCTTCTGCCTTCCTCCGCACACAAGCACACACTCCTGTTTCCCTCCTTTCACATATTCACAATTACACTCATCCTTCATACACAATGCCATTATCTGTTATGAGTAGATTTTGTATGATAAGTCATGTCTCAGGCTATTCGCATACTCATAAACTCATAAATTGCATCATAAATTCCATCTCAGCAGCAGATGACTATTTACAGAAGCACATCACAGTAAAGTGATGTCTGGACTGCAGGATCCACACCAGCATATTCAGAGCTCTTATAATATAGAGAGATGCTCTGCTTGACCTATTCATCGGCTGTTTGCCCTTATAGATTTATGAAATACATTTATGCAAACTGAGAAAGTAATTTTTGCAATTTTAAAATGCATTGTAATATTTTGCAATAATCTTTAAATATATGTTATTCTATAGTTTTAATCAATGCCTTATAGTCAGTGTTTTGTTGTATTGTAGTTTCTGATATGATTACTCTTTTATTGGATAATTTTCATTATGTAGCTGATTGATACACCCATGCTTTGTAGTACTTCTGTCTTTTTCTTCACATTTTGATTGCTTCAAATCAATATTTGTATATTCTTCAATATTTTGCTTGTAAGGTGCAACACGTCAGTGAAATTTTGTAAAAAAGTTGTTCATTGTCAGCAATGTAGCGATGCATTAAAGGGATAGTTCCCCCAAAAATAAAAATTAGCGCATAATTTACACATTTCAAGCTATCCTAGGTGTATATGACTTTCTTCTTTCAGTCAAACACATTCGGGCTCTTCCAATATATATTATGGGAGTGAATAGTAACGGATATTTTGAAGCCCAAAAAAGTACATCCGTCCATCATAAAAGTAATCCATATGGCTCCAGGGGGTTAATAAAGGCCCTCTGAAGCAAAGTGATATCCTTATTTAAATATCCATTTTTAAAAAATAATCACTGGCTTCCAGTAATGGCCGTACACAAGTCGAGTGACCTCTGGCACAACGTGTGATGTTGGATGTAGGCGCCTCTCACAGTTCAACAAACTTGGGCTCTCTTATATCAAAATCCCTTGACATTTCTCTTTAAAAATTCTCGTTTTAGACTTTTAATTCATGACCGGTGTTTTGTTTCGTTCTATCTACTGTGCTTCCGCATTCCCCAATATATCATGCGTCAGGTCAGAGATCACTTTTCCGCCAGAACACTCACAGAGAAGTCACTTTCAAACCAAGCAGCTTTCTGTTGGTCAACATGGTGAATTCTGTGCGGGGAACTTTTTCGGCCTGTTAAATTCTCTTTAATGTGTCGTGACAGATCGCTGTAGCTCCTCAGTTCAAGCGGCTCGTGAACCGATCATCTCTTCATACTAGTTCATTTATAGCATCAAATAAATGAATGAACATCAGAAGAAATGTTGCTTCAAGCACGAAAAGACGTGAATACACACAATTTTTCAAGTTCAAGTTCACCAACGTTAGTCTACTAACTCCCTTGACTGCTTTGTTGAGAAAAAGGGCGGATTTGGGGTTATGATTGGTCAGATCGCATGTCAGTCAAACTTCCAACGAAGGGTCTATTCCCAGGAAATCTATGAATTGATAAAATGTATACCTTGAATGCAGTGTAAGTCATACGTCTGCCTAATGCATAACTATAATGTAATTACTGTTAATCACCAGGCTAAAAGTGTAAAAAGGCACTTAAGTACGAAGTGTGCGCTGCTTAAATGTAATAATCAGTATACAGTAGTACATGAGTACTGTTTATTCACTGTTTATGCACTATATTAATATCATACTCTGATATGAGTCTGATCTGTTTTTACTAGCCTTCACTATTAAAAATCAAGTTTATTTATTGGCATTTATGGTTCCATGAAAAATCTTGCACAAAAGGTTTTATATTTTAAATAAAGATTCTTTAGATTATTAAAAGGTTCTTCACACTAAGATGGTTCTGTTAAGAACTGTTTACCTAAAGGTTCCGGATCTTCTATGGCATTGCTGCAAAAAATCCTCCTTTATTTTAAAGAGGTAAAGTTCGCTGACACACACGATCGAACAAAGGACTGTGCTCTTTTTCCACTCTATCACCCATGCCCATGTACCATGTTTTCAAACTTATTCCTTGTTTCTTTTTGGTATTCATGTGTGGAATAAAACTTCTATGTATATTCATTTTCTTATCTATTCTATTACATATACTTCAACATTCATGCATGCAGCCCACTCCTATCTCTCTCTAACATACATTCTGGGCTTCATTAATATTCTCCAGATACGTTCCTGCATGCAACTTGGCTTGGTTATTTTTTATATAGTTATTAGGGAGTGGGCTAATTGTGCTTATTATGCATGAAAATGGGGTAGAATAATTAAAATAAACAAGAATCAGGTCAGAGGTCTGAACAATGGTAGTGCACAGGATTTTAATTTTTTTTTTGAAGTGTTTATCTCATATTTTCACCTGAATTGTGAAAGCCATGCGTGTGCATGCAGAAAATACTCATTATTTGGAAATATTCATCAATATTCAGCAGTAATTCAGAGCAAACAACTGGTGGAACAGAAAGAGTTATTAAAGAAGTTAATAACTCTGCAAGTTTCCTGATTTCGCATAAACATGTGCACGAAGAAATGTCTTTGCAAAAGTTCATTTCTTTCTTTTTTTTTCTGTCAGGGGTGGAGTTTAGAGTTTACTATGCAACTACAATGCTGAAGTCCATCCATTATGGATCGAAAAATACACCTGGCCCTTTCTACATTCCTCTAATACTTTACAGGAATGTGAACCTGTGAAATTGTATTAGAAACGACCTGATCTGTTGGACAAAGACCAGGTTCATTGTTTATATTGCTGTGCGCTGAATACAGTATGAGGTCTCTGGAACAGAATGAGATTATTGTGAATAATGAAACTGTAGTAGGTTGATGGCGTGGGCTCTGGTGTTCGGCAGCTGTGGATCTCCTCTTTATTAATTCTGTTCTGCTTGAACAGAGACACAAGAGTGATTTGCCGCCCTGGAGCCAAGCGCTGTAATGCGATTTGAGCACGGTAGCATACAGATGCTATATTATGTACACACATACACACAGGATAAATTTATTACTGTTTTAGTTCCCCTGGAAACCTAATTTGTACTGCATGTGTGCTGGAATTGTCCTGTTGGTGCACTTAGAGAATTTGCTCATGTAAGCATTCATTCATCCTCTCAGGGCCACACAAAATCATTGGCCACAGAATTGAAAAACCCACCATATACAAATTTTTAAAACCTAATTCATCCATTGCACATTCGTTTATGAAACATTTAGGCTCGTTTGATTATGCTTTCCAGCTAATAAGAGCACACCACTCTCAGCTCTTTTTAATTCCATATTTTCCCACAAATTCAGTGAAAAATTCTGTAGTTTCCCACCTTAGACCTGCTCATACTGGATATTTTACAAACTCATTCATTGATTGACATGCACAGCGATTCATTCATCTCTTAACAAATTCAGTTATTCTCTCTCTCTCTCTCTCTCTCTCTCTCTCTCTTTCTCTCTTTCTAACCCAAATATTGTATGTAATTCAAAACTGAAACAAACTAATACATTTACAAAATTGAAAATGCATGTGGGGCTCATTAGTTCCTCGAACAGAATTGTATGACTTGAACACTTGGAATGGACCACACTTTTTTTCTTTTTTTCATTTTTGGAGCTTAAAGGTGACCTTTTCACAAGATAAGTCTCTGGTGTCCCCAGAATGTGTCTGTGAAGTTTCAGCTCAAAATACCCCACAGATCATTTATTATAACTGGTCAAATTTGCCCCTATTTGGGTGTGAGAAAAAACATGCCGTTTTTGTGTGTGTCCCTTTAAATGCAAATGAGCTGATGCTCCCGGTCCCCTTTCTAGAAGAGGGCGGAGCTTTAACAGTTCAAGATTCAGTTGCTCAACAACAACAAAGCTGGAGAATCTCACGCAGCAAAAAATGGCGATTTTCAGTAACGGTGTTCAGCCCTACTGGAGTCGACACTGATGAAGAGACCCAGGAAAAAGTTTCAACTTTTAGAATGCATCTGGACGTTTCTGAATGGTTAGTCGATAAATTTTTGTTGATGACTCAACTAGCATGTACAGTCGTGGCAAAAAGTTTTGAGAATTACATAAATATTAATTTTCACAAAGTTTGCTACTCAACTGCTTTTAGATTTTTGTATCATTTGTTTCTGTGATGTACTGAAATATAATTACAAGCACTTCATACGTTTCAAAGGCTTTTATCGACTATTACATGACATTTATGCAAAGAGTCAGTATTTGCAGTGTTGGCCGTTCTTTTTCAGGACCTCTGCAATTGGACTGGGCATGTTCTCAATCAACTTCTGGGCCAAATCCTGACTGATAGCGACCCATTCTTTCATAATCACTTCTTGGAGTTTGTCAGAATTAGTGGGTTTTTGTTTCTCAACCCGCCTCTTGAGGATTGACCACAAGTTATTAATGGGATTAAGATCTGGGGAGTTTCCAGGCCATAGACCCAAAATTTCAACGTTCTGGTCCCCGAGCCACTTAGTTATCACTTTTGCCTTATGGCACGGTGCTCCATCATGCTGGAAAATGCATTGTTCTTTACCAAACTGTTGTTGGATTGTTGGAAGAAGTTGCTGTTGGAGGGTGTTTTGGTACCATTCTTTATTCATGGCTGTGTTTTTGGGCAGAATTGTGAGTGAGCCCACTCCCTTGGATGAGAAGCAGCCCCACACATGAATGGTCTCAGGATGCTTTACTGTTGGCATGACACAGGACTGATGGTAGCACTCACCTTTTCTTCTCCTGACAAGCCTTTTTCCAGATGCCCCAAACAATCGGAAAGGGGAATATGACTTTGCCCCAGTCCTCAGCAGTCCATTCACGATACTTTCTGCAGAAGATCAATCTGTCCCTGATGTTTTTTTTTGGAGAGAGATGGCTTCTTTGCTGCCCTTCTTGACACCAGGCCATCTTCCAAAAGTCTTGGCCTCACTATGCGTGCAGATGTGCTCACACCTGCCAGCTGCCATTCCTGAGCAAGCTCTGCACTGGTGGCACTCCGATCCCGCAGCTGAATCCTCTTTAGGAGACGATCCTGGCTCTTGCTGGACTTTCTTGGACGCCCTGAAGCCTTCTTTACAAGAATTGAACCTCTTTCCTTGAAGTTGCTGATGATCCTATAAATTGTTGATTTAGGTGCAATCTTAGTAGCCACAATATCCTTGCCTGTGAAGCCATTTTTATGCAACGCAATGATGGCTGCACGCGTTTCTTTGCAGGTCACCATGGTTAACAATGGAAGAACAATGATTTCATGCATCACCCTCCTTTTAGCATGTCAAGTCTGCCATTCTAACCCAATCAGCCTGACATAATGATCTCCAGCCTTGTGCTCGTCAACATTCTCACCTGAGTTAACAAGACGATTACTGAAATGATCTCAGCAGGTTCTTTAATAACAGCAATGAAATGCAGTGGAAAGGTTTTTTTGGGATTAAGTTAATTTTCATGGCAAAGAAGGACTATGCAATTCATCTGATCACACTTCATAACATTCTGGAGTATATGCAAATTGCTATTATAAAAACTTAAGCAGCAACTTTTCCAATTTCCAATATTTATGTAATTCTCAAAATTTTTGGCCACCACTGTACTGTCATGTTATGAGGGTCATGAGGGTCTGCAAGTAATTCAGTAATTCTGATAACAGAATTTTCGTATTTTGATGCACTGTCCCTTTTAATCTGTCCCTTTTTTATAATTTATAATGCACCAAAAAATTCTGAATCATCTGCTTTGGCGCAATGGCAGGAAGGTTGAAATTGGGTTTAATTAGTCACCAGATCCATCACATTATTAGTAGACTCAGTACAACCTCAGAGAAAGAGCCACATTATCAGTATTAATTATTGCGTCAGACGCGTGGTCGTTAAGATAACGAGCTGAGATACTGGACTAGAATTAACGGAGACGCCATACATAATTAACAGTCAAAGTCTTCCTCTGTGCTATTAAAAACCAATTTACTCTGGCTGCACCCGACTAATGCCTGCAAGAGGAATTACACTCTCACCACATCTGGCACAGATCATTTTCTTTCCAGGTTCCTATCTGTCCTCCCTCCTCCACCATCTCTCATTCTATTTCTAATACTCCTCCTTAGATCCTCTCTTTCCGTCTTTCTCTTTAGATGTCTCTGTTTACACCTTTCTTGCATTCCCAAACCAAGCCTCTCTTCCCTTTTGGATAAAAGAAACCATTAAAATCACAACATCTTAATAAGCCGCATACCCTGTGCCTCTGCAGGGATAAAAAAAAGATAGGAGAGAGATGTAGGAATGAATATAGGGAGGGAGATGAGGAGTCGTGAAAGCAGGTGTTTTCTGATTGTTTTCCTGTCTCACTGAACTCATTTCCTGTGTCTATCCCTCGATGACTGGCTCATTATCACAGGAAGATTTAGCTCACCTTATCAGGTGGCACTGAGACGACTTGTGTTTGATTTTATAGAATTATCCACCAAAATGGAGTATGCTTACACCCCCCCCCCCACACACACACACAAACACTGTGTTTCCATGTTTTATGGAGACGTTTCATAGACATAATGATTTTATACTGTAAAAACCTGCATATTTTTATATATCCCCTAACCCATCACAGGACATTTGGTCCCCACAATGTAGGGTTTACCAGGACCCTTCACACACACACACACACACACACACACAGTTGTGTTTTAATTTTTTATGGGGACATTCCATAGGCGTAATGGTTTTTATACTGTACAAACTGTATATTCTGTTCCCTTAAGCTACCCCTACCCCTAAACCTACCCATCACAGAAAATGTTCTTCTATTTTAGATTTTCAAAAAAGATAATTCTGTATGATTTATAAGCTTGTTTCCTCATGGGGACCAAAAAATGTCCCCACAAGATCAAAATTTACTAGTATTACTATACCTGTGGGGACATATGTTCCCCATAATGTTGGGAATACCAGCCCACACACACACACACAACATATATGCACACATACACACACAAACACACGTTTGTTTTGCTATCTTAGTGAGGACATTCCATAGGCGTAATGGTTTACTGTACAAACTGTACATTCTCTCCCTCTACACTAACACTACTCCTAAACCTACCCATCACAGAAAACATTCTGCACTTTTACATTTTTAATAAAACATAGTTTAGTATTTTTATAAAGCTATTTTAAATATGATGTCCTCATAAAACATGTTTTCATCATAATACCAGTGTAAAACCCATGTCATTATACAAAGTTGTGTCCTTATAAATCATGAAAACAAGCACACACACACACACACACTATTAGTATGAAGTAGGAACTCTAAACTAGGTGTCAAGACTGCGAACCATTTTGAGAAAGAACTGTGCCTAATTGCACTAAATGTGAACTTAAAAATCTGTTTTAGATAATATAATGAAATAAAGGGTAATGAGTAATGTATTTTAACAGAGTAAACTTTAGAGTAACATGCATCTTAAAACATTTAGGTACAATTTTTAAAAGTACACATTGTAATAAAATCAAATTAAATATTTTATTTTAAAGTACTTTTTTTTTTTTTTTTTTTAAGATTTATTTTTGGCTTTTTGCATTTATTATGATAGGACAGTAAGCGTAGAGGGGGACGGGATCCAGAAAGGTCCGTGAGCCGAGACTCGGGTCGTTCAAAGCACAACGGCGGAATATGTGGACACACTGCCCACCAGGCTGTCGGCGCAGACAAAAGTACATTTTAAATCATTATTTTAATAATCTTTTGTTGTGCTTTAAAGAAGTATTTTACTTCTTTTGATGTGTTGAATGACATACTAAAGCACGTCAAGTACTTGATTATACTTTTGACTATAGTGTTTATCAATGTTAAAGTTAAAGTTAATACATTTTAAATGTGCTAAAATTATTACAAATGTGTAATTACAAATATGTTTAAATACATGACATACAAGTTTCAATAGAAATTACATTAAATTATAATTTATCACAGTATAATTATAAATGCCATTTTTTTCATGTAATTATAAAAGTACATGTACTTAAAGGTAGATGTACTTAAAGGTGCAGCAAGCAAGTTCTGAGAAACACTGTTGAAAGTGGATCAGACAGAGCACCAAAACATACTTGTAGCCAATCAGCAGTAGGGGGCGTATACAACCCTGAGGGGGAGGTGCCTGTGTTACATAGCGTTTTTGTGATCTTGGGGGCGGGGCTGTGTGTTTTGGTGATTTTCAGATATCAACAGTGTTTCTCACAAATCGCTTACAGCACCTTTAATTTAATGTAACATGCAATGAAGTGTCCATAAAAAATACTCAGTTTAAACTTAAGTATATTCTCTGTATGTATGTGCTGTTTATATGGCAGAATTGACAATAAAGTAGACTTTGACTTGACTTTGACTTTGACTTAAAGTACATTATTTCCATAATAGGTATTATTTTTCACATTATGCTAAAGTGTACTTCTTTTTCACTAGAAGGCTCTTAGCTATATTCCACTGATATAAGAAACAGAAGGTGATTGTCACAGATTACTATTACTTTTTCTTTGGGTTAAGGATGTAATCCAACTCCTAACCATAAGTAATGAACTTTGGTGCGTGTGAACATGAGCTGTGCTTATTAAGTCTGTATTTAGTGCTGTATTAAGTCCCCTGCAGTATGTGAGACAGGTGAACTTTGCCTTTCGCTGACTGTCTGTCTCTGTCAGCTCTGGTTAGTGTCATTGATTGTATATGGTGAGTGAAGGTGAGAGCCGGGTACAGTCTCTGGCCTGATGCCATGTTTATCCTAACCTTCAACACTGTCGTGCGTCACCACAGAGATGGAGATGGCCTGTTCATCCTGACACAAACAGAACATTAATCACACACACATAGATAAACACCAACATATGTAGTCATCTCAAAAGCAGCTTGGAATTGACCTACAATTACCAATCACAAATAATCTATGATTAGCTATCATGTCCGTCTGAGATACCTGTCCTAAAAGGTGCTTATTTGTAAAAATCTACGGCCTGGTTCCACAGACAGGGCTTATATTAAACCTCAAGTTCAATTAGGACATTTAAGTTGCTTTTATAAATGTGCCTTATAAGAAAAAAAAAAAAAAAAAACATTACTGGTGTGCATCTAGAGAATTACCGAAAGAAATAAGAGCAGAGGGACTGAATGTTTGGGCTGCCACACTGACATCTCCACACTTGTTTTTTTTATCTGTGCCGTGTCAAACATGTATATCTGCTTCCTGTCACTGACACCAGAAAGACAACAGGAGTCTGACGGACTGACCTCAGCTCAGTGAGGAGAACCTCTCATGCAGGTGTTGTAAGTAGGACACAGATAGACAGCGAGGACATGCGACTGTAGCATCACTGTATGTGCACAAACAACCCCAGACACACAAACACACACACACACACACACACACACACACACAAAGATTAAAAATGCATAGATTTGTTTTTGTAGACTAAATAATTATGACCAATTCACAACTGCACATTCAACACACACTCAATACCAAATACTATATGAGCTCGTTTCCACCACTAAATAAAAAATTTAAAAAGGTAATTGCGACTTTTTATCTCACAATTCGGACTTTTTTTCTCAGAATTCCCAAGACTTTAACTTGCAATTGTAAATTGCGTAATATAAACTCGCAATTCTGACTTTTTCCCTCTGCATGCAATTGCGAGTTATAAAGTCAGAATTGCCAGTTTATAAAATGTAAGTCTTTTTTCCCTCACAATTGGACATTATAACATGCAATTGGAGTTTACGCACAATTCTGACTTTATATCTCAAAATTCTGACTTTATATCTCGCAATTCTGACTTTATATCTCGCAATTCTGACTTTATGTCTTGCAATTCTGACTTTGTCTCGCAATTCTGACTTTATGTCTTGCAATTCTGACTTTATGTCTCGCAATTCTGACTTTATGTCTTGCAATTCTGACTTTATTTCATGTAATTCTGACTTTATTTCATGCGATTCAGACTTTATATCTTGCAATTCTGACTTTAATTCATGCAATTCTGACTTTATAACAAGCAATTCTGACTTTATATCTCACAATTCTGACTTTATATCTCGCAATTCTGACTTTGTCTTGCAATTCTGACTTTATATCTCGCAATTCTGACTTTATGTCTTGCAATTCTGACTTTATTTCATGCAATTCTGACTTTATATCAAGCAATTCTGGCTTTATATCTCACAATTCTGACTTTATATCTCACAATTCTGACTTTATATCTCACAATTCTGACTTTATATCAAGCAATTCTGACTTTATATCAAGCAATTCTGACTTTGTCTTGCAATCCTGACTTTATATCTCGCAATTCTGACTTTATGTCTTGCAATTCTGACTTTATTTCATGCAATTCTGACTTTATATCAAGCAATTCTGACTTTATAACTTGCAATTCTGACTTTATATCAAGCAATTCTGACTTTATATCAAGCAATTCTGACTTTATAACTTGTGATTCTGACTTTATATCTTGCAATTCTGACTTTATTCAAGGAATTCTGACTTTATATCTTGCTATTCTGACTTTATATACATCTGTAATCTCACAATTGCAAGAAAAATGATGTCTGTGAGATAAAAAGTCGCAATTACATTTTGTAGTTTTTATTTATACATTTAAAAAAAAAATACTTTCTTTTTGAGGACATCATGAAAAGGAGGCTAGGTAGACACACACACAGGGAAGCTCTACCTGGATAACAGCTCTCTCTCCCACAGAAATGCATGTGCTGTAAAATGTTATGTCTGCCACATGAGGTGCTACAGGTCAAAGGTTAAGCATGTAATGCCACACAGATGTTCACATGACTCTGAACACACTACATGTCTTTGAACACAAACACACAGTGCTGGGGTCAGACGGGCTGATCTACAGTAAGGCTTTTGTTGTAAACAGGGAAAGTGTTTATGAGCCGGCCATGACAGCTGAACCTGCAAGCCATGTTTCTTTCAGATTTAATAAGCTGAGTGAAAAGAATCTTTTTCTCTCCCCTACCCTTTTTTTCCATCTCTGTCCCTTTTGTGCTCTATTTCTCACTTCTCTGTTCATCCCTCACTGTGGTAATGTTTATTTTGATATGTGCATGACCTTGGCAGGCTTCACTTCGTGACTTCCTTCTGAACTGTGTCAACTGTAAAGGAGGTTTGTTTGGGTAACTTGAGTTGATTTTGTTGATCAAAAACTGACACAGATGGGTGAAAGTGAATAAACCAAAAGCATAATCATTTACCTTGAGCTTTTTTTTTTTTTTTTTTAATCTAAGATGTTTCTTCATAAACAAGCAGTGATTTATCTTCCATTCACAGACAGTTCTGGTGTTGATTACTCCATTATTAGACTTCAGCCTTTTAGTTGCACACAGACACATTCATATTTGAAGAAAGCAACAGGCCTCCTTTGTTAGCAAATGAGCCGCTGTGACTTAATGAGCAGCTTAAGGGAGTAGGTTTGTTCCACGATAATGAGAGAAGAGGAAGAAGAAAAGATAAGAGAGTGGTTATGAAAAGGAGGTACAGTGTTCACAGGGGAGTCAGTCTTCGCCTTCTGCCACCATCATCATCATCATTATTATTATTATAAGGGTCCATTTCTCCCAGGAAAGCATGTAAAGCACAAACATTCGTAACTATTTTTAGAATTTCATCCAAAGGTTCTACATTTCTGTCTCTCGTTAATACAAATATTATGTAATTATAAAACTGATCTCAGTGAACCATGAAGCTGTCAAAAATTATCAAAACTAAAAATTACACTACCATTTTTTTTAAGAACATTAATTCTTTTATTCAGCAAGGATGCATTAAATTGATCAGAAGTGACAGTAAAGACATTTATAATGTTACAAAAGAGTTCTGTTTGAAATAAATCCATCACGAGCAACACAACATTCAACATTGATGATATTAAGACATGTTGCTTGAACAGGAAATCCGCATATTAGATCATGTGAAGACGGGAGTAATGATGCTGAAAATTCAGCTTTATACCATCACAGGAATAAATTACATTTTAATATATATTAAATTGTAATAATATTTTTTTGATCAAATAAATGCAATTGGTGAGCAAATGAGACTTCTTTCAAAAACATTCAAAAACATCTTTCCGACCCTAATCTTTTGAATGGTATATACACTCAAGAAAAGTGTTGATAAACTAGTCAACGTGTTTGACTAGCAGGGCTGGGTTGGTTACTTTTAAAATGTATTTCGCGACAGATTACAAAATACATGCTTTTAAAAGTAATTTGTAACATATTTCGTTGGATTACCCAAGTTTTGTAACTTAATCTAAATACTTTATATTTTGGAATACAAGTTTGTAACACAAAAAAGGTAATTGGGAGTTTTTATCTGACAATTATGTTTTATAAAGTTAGAATTGAGAGACATAAACTCACGGAAAATATTGACTTTTTTTCTTGCATTTGCGAGTTTATATCTTAATTCTAACTTTATAATACATAATTGTGAAAAAAGTCAGAATTGTGAGATATATATATATATATATATATATATATATATATATATATATATATATATTACAATTTCATGGACTCACAAAGAACTATTGCAAAACATGAAAATAGTCATGGAGCATGACAGGAAGGTTAAAATTCTAAATTTTTGAATGAGGCCATTTTTATAAATTATGCAATTTTGTCTTAAAATCTGGTATGTGAAATAGCTTATTCAGGACAGTACTAAATAATAACATGCAATTTTTATAATTAAAATAATTCTATCAGCTTAGGATGATTTTGTCGACTGTCAGAGTCAATTCCTGTTTAAATTAATTGCCCGTCACATGTTTAACTGAAATAAATACCAAAAGTAATCGCTTTGGTAATCTAAAATACTCTTCAGATGTAACTGTAATCTGATTACCACCCATTTAAAATGTAACTGTAATGAAATACAGTTGCTCGAATTTTGTATTTTAAATACGTAATGTATTTCGTTACTCCTCAACCTTGTTATTGTATGGTATCCTGGGCTGCACCACGAACCCATATTCATATAGACTATTTATCATATCATAGTGTTATAAGAACAATTTTTTTCTACAATTTTCGTTGCAGTCATTTGGGTCCACCAATAAAGATTTTGTTTCAGGCCATGCAAATATAAGTGATGGCCCGTTCCTAAACAAGGCATTTAACCCCAGTGACTTTTAAAAGACGACCCCCACACTTATTGTACTTGAATAAGGACAAAAAATGAAAATGACTAGTAACTAACAGGAATTTCAGGCAGCAAAACTTTTCCATCCTCTGTAATCCGCATAGTCTCCTGCTTCCTGAATGCGCGCACTTCTGAACTGGACCTCCGGAGTGGTCATATATGGGGTATTCACAGGATTTGTAGTGCCTGTGTATGTTAGGTTTCTCTGGGGATCACCTTTCCCTCCACATCTAAGAGCCAGTCTGGAGCACAATTTGGCACAGAAATCAAAATCTCCAGCTGAACACATGCATGTGCACGAGTGAGCGTAGGCAGTTTTTAACAGGCTTTTAAGCTCTTCTCTTCCGTTGGTGGACCGCAGTGGATAATGTCACATGTAACCCTGGTTGCCGTGGTGATTGACCCTGCAGTCATTAGATTGATATTTGGCGTGGGTTGTATAGATGTGAGCTGTCTTTTTGATCTGTGAACTGCCCCCCCTCTCGCCCATCTCTACTCTTTTCATTCTCAGCCAGAATAGCTGCAAATGCTGTTATGATTGGCAGGGTGTTTTCAAGTGTGGGCAAATATGATGAATTCTCTCTTTCTCTCTCTTGCTCTATCATGCTCTTTTTCAATAGCCCCAGCAGAATTGTTGAGACAATGTAATTTTTTTTGCTGTCTATATATATAATTCATGCTTATTACTCTTCTGCCTTGCTAACCCAGATATGATAATTTTATGAAAAAATAATTCAATCATGAACAGATTATTGTTGTACAGCATTGTTATTTCACTGAAGATAAATAGCAAAGGAAAAACTCCAGTCCTTTAGTCCAGGTTTAGTCTAGCTGATGGACCTGAATTAAAGGATTTGTTCAATTCAGAATGAAAGTTTCCTGATAATTTACTCACCCCCGTGCCAATCAAGGAGTTTATGTCTTTCTTTCTTCGGTCGAAAAGAGATTAAATTAAATTCAATTAATTATTTTCTCCATATAGTGGACGTCAACAGCTACCAACGGGTTGAAGGTCCAAATTGCAGTTTCAATGCAGCTTCGAAGGGCTCTACATGATCCCAGCTGAGGAATAAGGGTCTTATTTAGTGAAAAGATGCAGACGAGTCGACGCAGACGAACTAGTGGCGACTAATGCAGACTGCGGGGTCGGCTCACGTCGGCAGCTTCTGGGTCCAAAGTTGCCCTGACACACCAAACCGACGCTCGACACCCGCGTGTAAAGGAGATAACTGTCTATTTAAGCAGATATATTTGTCAATAATCGTCATTCAAAAAGGGAAAGCGAAACTAAGACTGCATGTATACAAACCATAAACAAAACAGCGCTTGCTTACCGTTTTGAATATCAATAATGCTGATTACGTTCTTTATTCTGCTCATGTTATTATGAAAATATTCGTGCATTCGAGTGCTCAGGTAAGATGACGTAAAATTAGAACAACTTTCTGTCTGAGCCGTCACGACTTCTTTGCTTGCTTTCATAACTTTGGCTTATATTGGCGTGAACTGACGCTATACTGAACGGCCAATCAGAGTTCTGTCTCTCACCGACGGCCCGACGCTGATCCAACATGTCAATTCAAACAGCCGACGAGGACCAACTTCAGCCGCCGGTGCGGAACACATTGAGAAAACTTAGTCGGCCGACAAACAAAAACTGCCCGACGGCCGACCGTCGGCTTGGTGTGTTCCTGCCTTGAGGGAACACACCAAGAACACACCGTGAGTTTTCCCTATATTGACTACGTCAGTGAAATTCACTGTTAGATTAGATCGATCACTAGCTAGACTCACTCGAAACATAGATTAGTGAGGACATCTGCTGGATAGAGCCGTGTAAATGCGACAAGAACTGCAAAAAACCTGTGGGGCGCTGTAGAGCGGGGCAGGGCTCAGGCACCCGCTGCCCCCTTATCATAATACCTAATATATCTTGCTTACTTTAAAGCTTAAAGCGGTCTAGAAAATCTGTTTGCAGAATGCTGAACACATTTACAATTTATTATTGATTCAGCTTATATTGGATGAATATTTTGTTGGGTCTCTGCCCCACCTGCCCATACGGACGAGCCGAGGCTGTTTAATATATGCCTTGTGTGAAAGCAATAAGCCCGTGAGCAGTGCTTTACACCGAATTTACTGCTCCATGTCATGACCAACAACGCCCCTCAGGTGTTCTAAATTCATTGTAAACCACGGCTTCGTGGGGCTTATTGCTTTAATTTGTCCTGCATTACTTCCTGCAGTTACCTATTAATGACAGACCATTATTCTAAAATGTTACCTATTTTTGTGCGTTCCAACAGTGTGTACCTGGTCCCATTTGGGGCATGAATAATTATTATGGTTGCAGTGTTGAACAGTTTCACAGTTTTATTTACTTTACCTTGACATTTAATAATCAGGTTAATAAATCAAAGCCCATGGAGAAGCAGAAGTTTTTTTAGCAGTGAAAAGAGAGAAAGTGTTGTAAGTAGAGAGAGAAAGAACGACAGAACAGAATAGAGATATTAGGATATTATAATGTAAAAAAAAAACATACGAGAGACACTTTTAAATGCTAAGCACCCAATCAAGATAAAACATTCAGACTGTGTGTGCCTGTGATATGAAGAAATCTGAAGCAGAAGAGATGCGGTCGGGAAAGCGAGGAAGAGTTCAGCTGTGGCACTGGGGATATGATCAGTTCACACATTCAGTAAATGAGAAGTGAAAGAGAGTTCAAGCAGTTCACAGAGAGGAAAGAGGTCTCTGCCGTGAGTGAGACAGTAGAGATAGAGACTCAGGGCAGGCTGGGATTACATGGCTGTGCGCTTTTATTACAGGGGATAACGGTGTGTGTGATGGAGATGGAAAAAAAGAAAAGGGAAGGATTTGTGGATGTGTTTACAAATTGTTGGAGAGCTGCACCAACATGATCAAACGTGGATTCGTCCTCCAAAGAAATTGATGTATTTTTTTAATCATCTTCAGATAGAGTAGACAAAAAAGTATTACTCTGACTTTTCCCTTTGACCCCATTTAGAGTTTTAAAGTGTCAGTTCAACCAAAAATGACATTTCTGTCATTTATTACTCACCCTCATGTCGTCCCAAACCCGTAAGAGCTTAATTCATGTTCGGAACACAAATTAAGATATTTTTAAACAAATCTGAGAGGTTTCTGATTTCCCTATTCCAAATTTCAAGGCCCAGAAAGGTAAAGATATCGTTAAAATAGTCCATGTGACTAACAGCGCAGGAGACTGACTTGGAAGAGAAGAAATTGTTGAATAAAGTCATTATTTTTGTACATTATCATTTTTGCAGACAATGTATCCTCATCGCTTCATAACGATAAGGTTGAAACACATGGACTATTTTAACAATGTCTTTACTACCTTTCTAGGCCTTGAAATTGGTTGGACATTGCTGTCTGTGGAGGATCAGAATTCTCTCGGATTTCATCAAAAATATCTTCATTTGTGTTCTGTTGATGAACGAAGATCTTACGGATGTGTAACAACATGAGGGCGAGTAATTAATGACAGAATTTTCATTTTTGGGTGAAATAATGCTTTAACTCTATATTTGGTACAGAAAATTCTAAGGGCTCTAAATTATCAACATGATCAAAACCAGTTGTTTTTATATCTTTTATTCTATCTACACATGTGTCTTTTTGCTGTTAAATTTTTACTGATCTTTATTTCTGTATTGTTGGTAATAATTTAAGATGAACACTCAATGGACTACTAATGGAAAACTAAACAACTTAGGTTTATTTGATTATCCATTCATAATTTTTTTTTTAGAATGTTCAAATGAAAGTTTCAAATATGATACATTTTTACTTCTCTCAATGTTTTGCACTGCTTTATGTTTTGCCCCAATAAAAACTACATAGATTTGATCTTAAAACTAAGCATTTAAAGGGATAGTTCACCCAAAAAAATTAAAATAAATGGGGAACTGTATTTGAAAGTCCAAAAAAAGTGCATCCATTCATCATAAAAGAAATCCATGCAGCTCCAGGGGGTTAATAAAATGATTATAGTTTATAAAGTTTTAAATATGGAAAATATTGCTTCACTTCAGAAAGCCTTTATTAACCTTCTAGAGTCATATGGATTACCTTTATGATGGATAGATGCACTTTTTTGAGCCTCCAAATACATTCACTACCATTATAAAGATTGGAAGAGCCAGGATATATTTAAATATAATTTCGAATTGTGTTCGTCTGAAAGAGGATAGTCATATAGACCTATAGGATGGCATAATTTTCATTTTTGGGTGAACTATCCCTTTAAATATCATCTCACTAAGATATATTATTGGGAGAGAGTGCCAACTGATATTTACATGCGTGATATACAAGTAAACTGCTATACTATTATAAAGATCTCATTGATTTACATTACAAGCTTTCAGAACTTTTGACTTTTTGGACATTATCTAAAGGTTCAATAAAGTGTTAAATTGGGGGGGGGGGGTATATGTCAGGCTTTACAGGGTTAACATCTATTTCAGATTATCTAAATGTTTTTTAGATCTTTAGAAAGGTTTTTTGGGCAACACTTTATTTAACAGTGCCCTTGTTACACCTGTTACTAAATAGTAATTACTATAAGTTGCGCATAATTATATAACTAACCCTAACCACACCCCAATCCTAACCTTAAGTGCATGTAGTTAATTATTATCACTCAGTACTTAAATGTATAATCACATATAGTCCTAAAATGAGAGACAAAATTGCAAAGTTTCAGACTCTGTTCCTCCTATATATTCAGGGTTGGCTTTAACTTACTGGACAGCCGTTTAGTTGAGTGTCCTTTCTTTTGCACCAAGGCTATTGGTAACTATGGCAACCTCACCCTCTCATTGTCACCAGGACTTAAGGCTTGAAAACAATGTACGCTGTTATAAAAGGTGTTTGTGTGTGTGTGTGCGTGTGTCAGTGATAGATGAAGTGCAGCGTGCTCTGCAGATATATGACTCTGTGTCTGACTGCACTACAGACCTGCCACTGTTTCAGCTGCAAACATTTCACTCCCAACTTCCTACAGACAGCAAGAGAGAAAGAGAGAAAAGAGAGGAAGAGGCAGGGAGGAAGAGAAAGAGACAGATTGGGCAGGAGTGCTTTTAAAACTAACTCGACACAAAGAGCTAATTCAGAAGCCGGCCTGCACCTGCCTCCATACACTGTACAGACGCACACGCTCTCACAGTAAAACTTTACACAGACAAGAATGCCTTGTCATTGCATCTTTGTGTTTTCATGCTCAAATGGGCGCATTAGCCACAAAGCTCTGCTTCTCGAATCACACGAGCGTTCGATAAAATAAACTAAGAAAGTAAGTAAGCTTTGAAAGAAAGTTTTGAAGAATTTTACATGTAAATGAGTTACATGAAATACTTTTGGGAAGTTGATGCTAAACTCTAAAACAATTTTTTAAAGTGTTTTTTTTGTTTTTTTTTATAATTGTCTCTCAGTTAATGCAATTCCATAAGTTGCATGCAGAATAATTATATTATCATTAAATTATATTATGGATAATAATTATTAAAAATTATTTTTTTAAACAATAAATTAATTTAAATTACTACCTCTGCTAGTATTAATATTATCAAAAAAATTAAAATGTAAAAAATGACTAAATTGAATTATTTATACAATGCCATAAAACCTAATGCAAAATAATTTAAAAATTATATAATAATTATTGCTGTTATTATTAATTAAACAAAAAATACATTCTTCATTCTTCGCAATGGTAATCCATTTGTTAAATTAATACATTGAAGTAATTAATTCAACAATATATGTTTTGTTATATATCTTTATTTATGATCTAATTATTGCGATGCAGCTTTTATGACATTCATTTAAAGACATTTTAAAGGGATAGTTCACCCAAAAATGAAAGTTCTGTCATCATTTACTCACCCTCAAGTTGTTCCAAACCTGCATGAGTTTCTTTCTTCCGCTGAACACAAAAGAAGATATTTTGGACAACTTCAGAAAAGCAAACAGTTGATGAAAAAAATACTGTGGAAGTCAATGGGGTCCATCAACTGTTTGGTTTCTGACATTGTTCAAAATATCTGTGTTCAGCATTCATAACTTGAGTGTAAATTACTTTTTGGGTGAACTATCCCTTTATAATTACACCTCAAGACCATTTAAAACTGAAATAGCGAAGACAAAAAGTAACTTAATAATATGAAAAATTTACAAAAAAAAAAAGGAAAATGTGATCAACTACAGGACCACAGATATACCTTTTCCTTTATATGCTAATTAAACTAAACACTAATCTCATTTTAATATTTTCCAAATGTGTATTTTATTTACATGCATGCACAATAGCTCACATTGTACACTGTGGATTTGCATCTATCAAGACTAAACAAACTGAATGAGCATGTCAACATATCCAAACAACAAACAAACACCCTCTGCTAATCTACACATACTTTATCCCTCACAAACACTGTAGTAGCACATTTTCACACTAACAAGAGGCCAGAGGTCTGTTTGTGGGGCAGTTTACAGGGTGGAGGAGTCTGAGAAGACTCTTTTAAGAGCGAGAGAAAGAAAAAGAGGGCAGCCAACAAGATGGGGGCTCACACCACCCTGTGTGCCAGGCCGTTTGGCACCTCATGTGCACTTTTTTCAGGTGGCATCTGTAGTAAAACTTTCAGCCACACCAACGGACACACTCCTGCGCTGCTGTCACAATGCGGCATGTGAACGTCTGGTGTGACACTCCACAGCTCTGTGGAGACACATAGCGCCTTCCTCTGGTCGCATTTAACATCACAGTGCACTGGTGCATAGATATGATGGTTTAGACCTACATTTTTCCATTATCATTAATGACCCCGAATTTGACTAAATTCTTACAAATTCTTTGTAAGAATATGACTAACACTGTTGAATGAGCAGTATAGGGTAAGGCTATTAAATAGCAGTCTCTAACTAGTTTTAGATGTTATGAGGCACGACAGTCATTAAAAATATAGAAAATTACAAAATAAGTGAAAAAAGTGGTAATTTTGGAAACTACAATTATTATGGTAAATGCATAATACATGAACTCTCAACCCTCTGGTGCTCTTGACGTGGCTGTCAAAAATTAATGTACTGTATTTTAGTTTGATAATATTTTTTTAATTTAATATTTTGTGCTTTAGGGGATTATATGGTACTAAATTGTATTTATGCAGTAGTAATAATCCATTTATTCACTTTTTGAGCATAGACCTTGAAATGAAATGTAAGCTATTATAAATCTTGAATACTGTAGAGCTCTTTTTAAAGATAACACTTTGTAGATTATTTCTGAAGTGGAAAAACGTGTAATAAATGAACAAAAAAGTTATGGAATTTTGTTTATTGTTATGAAAAATGCATAAAAATAGTATTTTCAATTGAAATATATATTTTCCAAAACGCTTTACTCTAAAACTGTGAGAAAATCAAAGCCATACATCTAAACGAGCTGTGTTCCAAATTTGAGCTTGATGTCTTAAAAATTAGTTTTAAATAAGATTTTGTTTGGGCGCAGTACCAAACGTTTCCTCTAGATGGATATAGTCATGTCCCATTCATTTCCAATGCGGTCATTTGTGACTGTTTTTCGAATCATATCCTTGATTTGTGTGTGTGTGTGTGTGTGTGTGTGTGTGTGTGTGTTCACATAGCAAAACTATTACCAAGTTTCGTACCATTCCTTTGAAGTTTTAAAAAAAATTAAATAAATAAACGTAAATTTTTTTGGTCAAAAATTACTGAAGAGCGCCAGAGAGCGGTAATAGCGTCTGAGAGGACAGTTTGTTTTTCTGAGGTGAGAGACTTTTTATTTTGTAACAAGATATGTAAATAACATTAAAATAAAGTTTTTCTTTACAAAGTGACATCGCCATCTACTGGCCTGGCATGCATAACACAGATCCACGTGAACGGGGATCATTTAGACAACATTGTCATCTGTACGTGAAAAACGTTTCAGTTTTCAGTACATCGTTGTCAAGTAAACGTATACCCTTACACTGCGTCTGACAGAAGAGTCAACAGCTTTCACTCACATTTTTCAAAATAAAAGCCTCGCACAAGGAAAACGTTTAGAATTACATTTTTTGTTGTTGTTGTTCTTTGACTACACACTCCGTGGGTCGTGACCCCAACATTTTCAAACTAAAATTTTTCAGGTTCGAAAACGTCGACCTAGTGTAAATGACAAGTGTAACCGTAGCAAAACGTATGCGTTTTAAAACGAAAACGCACTAGTGTAAGCGTTGCATTGGACTTCGTGCTCGTCTTCTGTATGCCCCGCCTTCTTTTATTTGATTGGCTATCTCAGTCATTTTGACATTGCAGATCGCTGATAAACTGCTGATGGTATGCAGCCTAAAAATGAGCAGTGCAGATGCAACGATCGTCAGCTAAAGTGCCCGGGAAAACCTCTAGAGGGCACTTCACTTTGGACTGTACACCACACATTCACACTCTCATTCATCCACATGGCCTACATTTCCCATAAGTCCCGTACCCAGTCACTGATTACCGCACCAGCTGCACCTCATCACCCAGCCACTAATTACCATCACCAGTTGTAACTCGTCACCCACTGCTCACGCATCCATTCGCCACGAAGTCTTGATTTGGTTTTCCTGTCAGTTCTGAGCGTTCATTCCCGTGTCTCGTTTTCCTGGTCTTGTTTTCTGCCTGTCTGTTCCGTTTACTGATTGTTCGCTGCCTACCCTGTTTGACTCACTGCTTTGAATGTTTGTAACCAAGCAGATCTCATCCCCCCATTGACTACCATAGTATTTTGTTTCCTACTATGGAAGTCAATGGGGGGTGATATCTGCTTGCTTACAAAACATTCTTCTTTTGTGTTCAACAGAACTAAGACATTCATACAGGTTTGGAACAACTTGAGCAAATGATGACAGAATTTTCATTTTTGAGTGGACTATCCCTTTAAAAGCACATTTTAACAAATAATTTGTGTTGTTCAGTTCAGTTTTTGTTGTTGCGTCTGAACTGAAACCAGTTCTGCTCAGCATTACATGTGATGAACAAGAGTGACTTTGGATCTGATTCTAATGAATGCCCTTATAAGCAGCAGAATCTTTCTTCAGAGGCCAGATAACCCACAGAGAGCTAACTACAGTACGTCTTTAATATAAACACAGGGGCAGTGTATGGCGGGGACATGTGAAGGAAATACCAGTGGTTTGCTTGGCTAAGCTAAAAACATCTCGAGTCTAAATAAATCCTCAGAAACACACAAGGTAAACAGGGCTGAATGCTTTGTGTGTGTGTGTGTGTGTGTGTGTGTTCTCGTAGCAGTGTCAATAAGAGCATACAGCGAGAGGGCAGGGGACACTTCTGCACCACAAGCAACCTCTTGTCCACCTCTCACCATTCTGTAATGCGCTTCTGTGTGTCAAGTCAAATGGACCATAAGCTCAACAACCTGAAGCAGATTTGTGAAATACAGATTGTTTTCCCAGTGCAGGGGTTGAGATGAGGTCAGGCTGTTACTCTGGCTGTTCGTCCACATCTTTCAAACACCATCAGTCACATTTTCACATTTTTTACTCTCTAAACCAGTGCTCTCAACCTGGCTTTGTTGTAATTTTTTACCAGCCATTGTGCAGTTAAACTCTGCATTTTTTTTTTTTTTTTTTTTTTTTTTTTTAACTGTTTACATGCACACGTGCATGTGTGCTTGAACGGTCATGCGTTTTCGGTAGTGTAGAGTAGACGGAAATCATTTCTGAAACGTTTTCATTTTGAGGATCGTTTTCGAGCCCTACTGATGATGAAGCTGTGGTCCCTGAGACAAAACATATTGGGAAACACTGGTCTAACATGCATTGTGTTTTCAGAAAATAAAAACAGAATTTCTCTGGAAAAAAAACGAGCGCAGAACATGACAGGAATAGTGACCAGGGTGTGAACGGGCCTTTATCTCAATTTCTTAAACTGAGATGGAAATGGGAAGCAGAGCAGAAACAAAGAAAAAAGAGAATGTATTGTAAATGAGAAGCACAGAGTATATCTACCTCCATCTGTCTCTGTCACCACACTCCAAGAAGAGGGGAGCGCAGCCTCTTTCACACGCTTTTTTCCCTTCTCGCCTGTTCCTGTCTAAGTCTCACACTCCTCTCATTTCTCATGTCTTTTGCTCTGTCACCAAGGTGCAGGAGCCTGAGGTGAACTCATAATGAGCTTGTGAAACTCACTTTTCCTATTGTTTTCCTGGACCAACGCACACACAGTCTCTCCTTCAGTTAGGTTTCCTCTCAATGTACAGACAACAGCAGGCCTTGATCTTTGCTCTGCTGTAGCAGCACAGTGACAGCATGTCTCAGATACAAGTAGGACCCACTAATGATGCCAGCGCTCATGTGCACATACGTATGAATTATGGATTTCCTTCCCATGTTGCTATTTACCGCATTGTCACATTCCCTTTTACTACTTATAATTGGATGGATAATTCTCAGAAAATGGTGCCATTTGTGCTCCAATTGTGTGTTGTTATTTGAAATATAGTAAATAAAATTTGAAAGTAACAAATTAAACCAAAACATTTAAATGATTTCATGGCAATTAACTGAAATATGAAGTACTAAAATTACTAACAGAAATAAAATGAATTTAGAAATAATAAAAAACACTAAAAAATTACAATTAAAACTGAAAAAATACTATATATAATGCTAAAATACTGTTCATATAAAATGAGTAGGCTATTTCAAATTCATATAGATTTTTTTTTAAATATATATATATAATACATATATGTGACAAGTTCAGGTTTTATGTTCTGAGTAGATCAGAAAGCCTTGGATGAATAATTAAATTAATAATACTTATTGACATGTTTAGATATCTCTACTGAATATCCCTGCTAAATCTTTTGATGGTGAGACTGGCATATTTTATTAACATTGGAGTGTTTCTGAATGGATCTAGCCCCATCTAGCGGTGAAGTAAATCATGAACAACGTTTACACAGACACTTATGAGCCGCTGTTTCCCTGTAAAATATGAAGATTACCGATTTGAGAATATTTACTGAAATATAATATTTAATCAATTATGATTCTAAACTGATTTGCTAATTAATCACTCTTTTGATCTGATCTTTGCAGGATTTGTTCTCGGTTCAGTTTGACTCGTTTGGACTGTTCACTCCGAAACTTAAAGGTTGATAAAACTTGCAAATGTCATTTTTAAGTATATAAAAAGTCTTAAATTCAACTATTGATATGTAAAATAACAAGTGTGTATGTTTTATAGGCTGTATGCCTACATGAACACAGAATTCATTTATACATGTCTCAGAAAACCACATCATATTTCTGGCCTTGAAGTCTTGGTCGTAGGATTAGATTTGTGGTTTGGTTGGAACGGTTTGTTTTGGTCCGGATTTCAAAGTTTAATCTTGACCAAAAGATAAATCAAACTGGATCAGTTTCTCTAAGCAGATTTCAGTTTCAATTGATCAGTAATGTCATCATGTGAGAACACCGCTGCACTGGAAACCTCCAATACCCAACACCAGAGCGTCACTTATGATCTTTCAACACTAGGTGGCGCAGTGATACTGGCTTCATGGCATGTCGCCCTGTGATAGATGGCCTTAAAATTCATATAGGCTAATTGTGCTTATTGAGATCATAAAGCGTAATACTTGTGCATTAGCTTATATTTTTGTTTTGTGTTTATCTGTGACTTATTGTGAGAGGGATCCAGCCATCCATCCATCCTTCCATCCATACATTCATCCATCTATCCATACATCTATCCATACATCCATCTATCCATCCATCCATACATACATCTGACCATCCATCCATGTATCCATACATCCATACATCCATCCATTCATTCATCCATCTATCCATCCATCCATCCATCTATCCATACATCCAGCCATCCATCCATCCATCATCCATGTATCCATATATCCATCTATCCATCCATCCATCCATACATCCATACATCTATCCATACATCCAGCCATCCATCCATCCATCCATCCATCTATCCATCCATACATACATCCATCTATCCATCCATCTATCCATCCATCCATCCATCCATTCATCCATCTATCCATACATCTATCCATACATCCAGCCATTAATACATCTATCCATACATCTATCCAGCCATCCATCCATCTATCCATCTATCCATCCATCCATGTATCCATACATACATACATACATGTATCCATTTATCCATCCGTCCATGTATCCATCCATACATCCACTCATCTATCCATCCATCCATCCATCCATCTCTCCAGCCATACATCCACTCATCTATGCATCCATACATCATATATCTATTCATCCATCCATCTATCAATTTATCCATCCATCCATGTATCCATCCATACATCCATCCATCTATCCATGCATACATCCACTCATCTATCCATCCATACATCATATATCTATTCATCCATCCATCTATCAATTTATCCATCCATCCATGTATCCATCCATACATCCATCCATCTATCCAGCCATACATCCACTCATCTATCCATCCATACATCATATATCTATTCATCCATCCATCTATCAATTTATCCATCCATCCATGTATCCATCCATACATCCATCCATCTATCCAGCCATACATCCACTCATCTATCCATCCATACATCATATATCTATTCATCCATCCATCTATCAATTTATCCATCCATCCATGTATCCATCCATACATCCATCCATCTATCCATGCATACATACAGCCATCCATCCATCAATGTATCTATCCATACATCCACTCATCTATCCATCCATCCATCCATCCATCCATCCATCCATGCATCCATCCATATATACATCTATCCATCCATACATCTATCCACTCATCTATCCATCCATCCAGCCATCCATCCATCCATCTATCCATCCATACATACGTACATCTATCCATCCATCCATCCATCCATCCATACATTCATCCATCTATCCATACATCTATCCATACATCCAGCCATCCATACATCTATCCAGCCATCCATCCATCTATCCATCCATCCATCCATGTATCCATACATAGATAGATACATGTATCCATCCATCCATCCATGTATCCATACATACATCCATCCATCTATCCATCCATCTATCCATTTATCCATCCGTCCATGTATCCATCCATCCATACATCTATCCATCCATACATCTATCCAGGGTAGTCGTGGCCTAGTGGTGAGGGAGTCGGGCTTGTAATCTGAAGGTTGCCGGTTCGATTCCCACGCCGGCAGAAATTGAAAGTGGGGATTGTGAATGAACAGCACTCTCTCCACCTTCGATACCATGACTAAAGTGCCCTTGAGCAAGACACCTAACCCCTAATTGCTCCCCTTGTAAGTCGCTTCTGCTAAATGATGAAAAATGAAAAATATACATCCATATATCATATATCTATCCATCCATCTATCAATTTATCCATCCATCCATGTATCCATGCATACATCCATCTATCCATACATACATCTATCTATCCATCCACTCATCTATCCATCCATCTATCCATCTATCCATTCATCCAAAAATAGTTTGAGGTCAAACTATAATTCCTGTATTAATAAATACCTGCCACGGGCCCCCTAGCGGTCAGAACAGCGTGATGATTCGTTGATCCATGATGTTCAGAAGGACGTTTGTGATCAGCAGCTCGTCTGAAGAGCGAAAGTCCCCATGTGGAATTTCATCTAAATGTTTTGCAAAACGTTTTCCGTATAACTGAAAAATTATTCTTTCTAAAATGTTTGAAAGCAGAAAAGAGAAAAGAAACGAAACGAAATGGGAAAACAACGTTTTAGAACCCTGCGAAGAATTAACCAGTTAAAAACAGAACATTTCTTAATTTCGATCATTATTTATGGCTGAAACGGTGATGTTTTAATGCTCGTTGCTCCAAAACATAAAGACAATTTTAGAAATTGGAACTGATTAGGTACTAAATAAAATATGGGCTGCTAAGCGGATTTTTATATTGCCTATAATTTTGATCGCCACAACTGTACTTGACTTCACATAACACATTTTAAAATTCTGAAGTAATATTTAACTTTTGGTGACGGATTTGAGAATTTAGAAAATTGTTTTGTGAAACGGTGAAACTGTACAAACAAGGAACTTTTACCTTGGCCTATTAATAGGCCTATTAATTCGTAAAAGCATTCAAATAACAACTTACAATAATACAATAATAATTTGATGATGATGATGATGATGATGATGATGATAATGATAATAATAAATAAGCTATTTCGGAAATATCTGTTTTATTTTAATTAAATTATATGATGATCATTACATGTTTGTGTAGTGGCTGCAATTATCATAATGCAGGTAAAATAATTACAATAATTGAACAAAAGCGTCTTCTAATCATCTGAGATTTCAGAAAGACAACAAGAACAGAATCAGGAATAGTCTGTTTAATCCTTTCTGTTTCTAATAAAACAAACGTCAGTTTTTAATTTGCAAAAGGTGTGTATATATAGTGTGTATATATATATATATATATATATATATATATATATAGATAGATAGATAGATAGATAGATAGATAGTTGTGTGTGTGTATAAATTGTTAACTATTATTTATATATATATATATATATATATATATATATATATATATATATATATATATATATAAAACTATTAAACTATTCTTGACAATTATCCAAAAATGCCTGTCGTCTGTACACCCTCTGTTTATGAATGACTTAAATCATCTCCCTGAAATCCCAATCTATAGCCACGCCTACTTCGAGGAGATTGTCATCTATTGGCTGAAGAAGACAAGAATACAAGATTAGACACCGTGTTTGCCGCACTTGGGTGTATATATGACCAAATTCCCCACACAAAAAGCAGACACTTGTTGTTTTTAACCTGACCAGGACCAGTCAGAGATTGTGCGTATTGTGAGAGCGTGAGCTCCAGAGAGACACATTTGCCTTATAGGCACTGGAGATATGAACACCATCGACGCGCAGATCCATAACAATAGTAACGCTGCTGTCAACCCTCTCCAGCAACTGCCTAAAGGCGCGCACGAGACCCCGGATATGGCCGTGTACTGTGACAACTTCAGTGTTTACCACCAACAGAGCCTACCTGCGGCGCAGAGACCGGCCGGCTACGGCCTGGGGGACTACGCGACCCCAAACCCTTACCTGTGGCTCAATGGACCTAGTGTCAACTCCTCTTCGTCTTACATACATGGCAACAACAGCCCCTCATTCATCCCCCCGGCGTACGGCTCTCAGAGGCAGTATCTCACTAACTCCTCCGGGTTCGCCGGTCCGGACTTAGGCTGGCTCTCCATCGCGAGCCAAGAGGAACTTTTAAAGCTCGTGCGCCCGCCTTACTCGTACTCGGCTCTGATAGCCATGGCAATACAGAACGCGCACGAGAAGAAGTTAACTTTGAGCCAGATTTATCAATATGTGGCGGATAATTTCCCGTTTTATAAGAAGAGTAAAGCGGGATGGCAGAACTCCATCAGACACAACCTTTCCCTGAATGACTGCTTCAAAAAAGTGCCGCGCGCGACGAAGACGACCCAGGTGAGTGATGCTCGCGCACCTTCGCTTCGAAACAAGTGAGCCATAAACTGATATAAGGACAATGACGTGAGACTCGTTTTCGTATAGATATTTTTAAGTTTTGGGGGTTTTTTTTACGCAAATTCATGCAAAAATTACATGAGAGCACAAATGAAGGCCACTTCTGTTTATTTCTGAATTAGAAGTCAGAGGTTGTACATTTATTAAATAAATATATCAAAATAAATACATAAATTAAATGGTTCATGGAAAGTGTCAATAGATTATTTGGGGGAAAAGATAAATGTTTGGCATTACTTTTTATTATATTTTTATTTAAATTTTTAATTATAATATCCATATTGTTGTAATGAGACCCTTTTAGATCCGTTTTTATGAGCAATTTTTTGGGGCTTTGGGGGAGAAAAAAAAAATCTTGAAAGGCACTTTTTGATCAAATGGATAGAAAACGTCTTGATATTCATGAAATATACCCTATATATATGTATGACCAAATGGATCATATAAATTACTTTTATATATATTCAAGACGTTGAATTTATATGGGTCTTAACATAAATTTAGTCAAAAATGACTTTGTTTGATAACGTTTTTTGGACGTTATTAAGACGTGTCGGCTACTCTCGGGTGTATTCAATATGAAACGGACGTATTTTATTGATTATAACACTTGACATTTTTAAATTTACTCAAAATGACCATTTAAAAAAAGAGTTTTAGGCCTAATTAAATGAAAGTGCGAAAAAAAAATGCTATACACATTGTTTACAAATGAAACATTTCTTAGAACTTGGCACATGATTTTCATATTGTTATTTTTTTTTTTTGTAATTGACCCAATAATGTCATTTTAAAAAACTTGCAAACCGTTTAATGCTTCAATGAATCGACTTTCACTGCGACATTTGGGCCCTAATGTCAACTATCCATCTTGTTTGAAGGGAAAGGAAACTACTGGACTCTAGACCCCAACTGTGAAAAGATGTTTGACAACGGAAACTTTCGTAGGAAAAGGAAGCGCAGATCTGATTCCAGCACGGGTGTTGCCAGCAACACAAAACCTGAGGATGATCGACAGCTCGCGGGGATCAAACCCACCGACAGCCCTCACCTCACCGCACCTGCGTCTCCTGACACCGACAGCCACAAAGGCGCGTCTCCTGCAGGCCTCGCGAGCGCTCCGTGCTTCAACAATTTCTTCAACAGTATGTCTGCCTTGAGCTCGTCCTCGGCTCCGACCGGCAGGCAGAGCTCTCTGGGGCTCGTTAACGAACTTTCCAGCCGAAACATCAGCGCTTTGAGCCAGTACCATGCCAGCTCAGCACCTGACGCAGGTGGAGCGAGCGAGCTCCAGGACAGTGTGCACGTGAACCGTGGAATGTACTATAACTCTTTTACTGCTGGCGGCCAGAGCGCGCAGTTCAACGGACACTTTTACAACAGCTTCAGCGTGAACAGTCTTATTTATCCTCGAGACGGAACGGAGTTATAAATCTGTCGCGCTCGTGAATCCCCACAACGCGCGTGTTTTCTAATCAGAAAAAAAAGATTTATTTTTTTTTCAACACTGTATATGTGCTGCTGAAATGCAACATGCCTTAGAAGCAGATAACATTCGTTTAAAAGACGTCCACCAAATGTATTAGTGTCAAAACATTTTATTCTGTGAAAAATTGGATTCCTTTATGTCTTAACAGAGATTTCCATATTATGTGCCAGTTTTTTGATCATGCACTAATTTAGTGTTTGTAGTGGTAGTTTGATGGAGGGATTTGCCTTGGTGTCATGATTGCCAAGATTCAGTATTGGCCAATATCGAAAACTTTTGAGAACCAAACTTCTTTTTGGTTTCTGTTGTGTATTTTTGTAAGTGCAGTTGCTTTGTTGTATACACTTGTTTTTAACTATTTATATTAAGTTATGTAACTTGCAGTTTGTCCTTTAAGGAAAGAAATAAGTGATCTGGTAAGCTCATATGGTTAAAATGAAATTTTTACCTGCAAGGTATAAGATAGTAAGTTAATTATCATCATTCCACTAACTCACTTGATTTTAGGATGTTTCTTTGCCCCTGATTTTTACACAGATAAAAGTCACTACATTTCTTTTTTCCCAAAATTTCAGCAAAATATACATTTTTTTTTTTTTTTTTTTTTTTAAGAAAATAAAGAATTACAAATCCAAATCTCAATATTTAGATTTTTTTTTTCCCTTGGACATAAGCACTTATAATATGATGTATAAAAAATATTTGTTTAAAAATATAAGCAAATGTGAAACATTTCGGATTCTTCAAATACTAAACAAACTCCTCATATACATATATAAAATTCAATAATCAAATTTAAAAATGACTACATCACTATCGAAACTCTGCGAAATGGTTGACTACTCGGAATTATTTTTTATAGTGGGAATAGTGACCATTTTATGTCTTTTTCTTTTAGGTGAAATAATACAAATGTTTTCTTACTTATGCTTATAAGAACCGCAGCTGAATAACATAATTCAAAATAACCTTCTGTTGTTGCACAATGCAGTTTCACATCTCTGAAACTGTCTGGATGTACTCATACTGACTGTCCTGTGTAGACCTCAGGAGTATTTCTACATGCTGTTTCTGGGACAGTAAGAGCGTCTCAGTCTTTTCTGAAGAAAACAGAGAGATGCACAGATAGCAAAGCTGAAGTTTATTTCCAAGTTCCACAAAAACAATACCACTATTGTTCTGTGTTCCAGAACAGCTCATGTCTCTGTGTTAAAAATGACTAAATTTGATTACATCTCTCCAAGTATAATGGTATTTTTGTTATTGATATATTTATGATTTTTTCAATTCTTTAATCTACAAAGACAACATGTATAGAAGTTTTGATGACATTAAAGCGCACTGAAGTGAGATGAATTAAAAGGGGTTGCCCGCCTCCTTTTGTCCTCTCTTCATTAGAACTGTCTGAGTAAAAGCGGGACAGACCCAAGTGCTTGTTTAGAGATTAAGGGGAGAGAAAAAAACTCCCATTGAGAAATTCCCTCAGTAAGCAGGGCAGTGCCACCCAGGAGGAGATGAGATGGAGAGGTGTGGATTTGGGTGGAGGCCAGTCAACTTCAGGTTCAGAGAAACAGAATGAGAGCACAAATTAAACAACACTGTTTTATATATATAAATGTGATACTATCAAATTTTCATGTAAAGATATTGCTGAAGCTTTTATCGTAGTATACTGTATCACAGTATTGAATTTATTTGCCAAAAAGTGTTGTCCTCCTAACTTTTTCATATAACAAAAATAACACTTAATTACAATAAAACAATACACAAAATAGTATGAAGCAAAATAACTGTTCATTGTTAGTTCAGGTCCATTAAATATAATATTAACAGATACAAATTTTTAATTCTCTACATTTTACTGGCTGATGGAAAAATTGCTATTCTTAAAATGCTTTCTAAAATTACCTAATTCATAATAAGGAATTATTCACAGTATTTTTAAGGGCCTACAATAACAATATAGTGCATGTTGATTATTGTGATGTCATATATATATATACACACATACACACACACACACACACATATATATACATACACATGTATACATATATATACACTGTAAAAAAAAGAATTGTTGGTTTAACTTAAAATAAGTCACCTGGTTGCCTTAATATTTTGAGTTCATTGATTATTAAAAATTTGAGTTAATACAATGAAGGCTATCGATTTAATCAACAGAAACTCGAAATATTATGTTATCTGAACCACATTAATTATCCAAGTACATTTTACAAAAGAAAAATGTGATGAATTACGTAAATAATTTTTATGGTGTATATACATACATACATGCACACAATTAGTTGAAGTTTGTCACGTTGTCAACGCACCAATCGCAGTGGTCTATGCCACATCTGATGAAGACACAGTGGTAATTAGAGATTGGTGGGGCAGGAGCTTATTTAGCATCTCTGAGTCGCCATATTTACTCAGACACCACGCAAGGCAGCTTTTTTCACTAAGCACTTTACCCTACTGCCAAATATGACGTTGTCAATTAGTCGGGGCCTGACGCTCTGTGCTTACTTAGCGCCTGGGACAATCATCAGGCAATCTCCAGCCCCCACCAACACCCGGCCCTGTGCGCTCACCTCTTTCTGCCTGGTTAAAAAGCATCTTTGTTTGTCAGTACAGATGAACTGTGCTCATAGACATAAAGAGTCATATCAGAGACGGCAGCTATAAAGTACTTGTTTCTGAACAACCCTGAGGCCAAGTAGTTTTTTGGTGGGGGTAAGGGGATATATATGCATAGAAAATTTGAAGCTGAGATATTTACTCCCCTCATAAGCATAAATGTGGCTGGGAAAGACTATCTGGAATTGTCAAGCACCAAACAAAGCTGGGGTACAAAAGTCCGGGCCTGTTTTTACTTCATGTGTCTTGTTTTCATCACAGAGTTTTTTCTTGAGCTCACAGAGCCCATGATATACGGTCACAAATTTGTTCCTATTATTTAATTTATTCCCTCCTTTTAGCTAAATTGTGAACAAACTTCAGCTAAATTAAAATGAGGCAATGGATTATATGGCCATGATTTAACTAAAAATGAGAGAAGAATTAAAACACATTCTTATTTTTAGGCGCCAACTATTCTTTTTTTAAGCATGTCATGTGCGTGGCTTCCATATGATCTTACAATGTCTTTTCTGTTGAAGTGTAGATCAAATTAAATTAACCAAAAAATAGATGTCTAGTCGTAATTTTCAAGTTTTGTAAATTAGTAATTAATGATTACAAATCTTCCTAGTGTGAGCAGTCAAAATGGAAGTATGAGTATTTTGAACAAATAACAATTTAGTTGTATGAAAAAAAGAAATTCAAGTAAAGCTGAGTAAATAGAAATCATTTGAATTCGTCACTGTTACATAATTAATTTGTGTTTCACTCAGCAATTTTACAAACACTTGTTAAGTAAAGCTGACAATACTCATTTTTAGAAGAAGCAACTCAGTTAAATTAAGATGATGTAGTTACATAAGTTTTTAAGTAACGTGAACAAACACGATTTGAGTGAAACTAACAACAGTGAAAGTTTTTTTTTTTTTTTTTTCCGAGTGTACCCTAAACCTATCCATCACAGAAATATTTTAGTATAATCTGGATTCCTCATGGGGACCAAAAATGTCCACACAAAGACAAGGGTTACTAATATTGCCATTGCCATAGGGTAAACCTGAACCACACACACGCACATTCAATTACTCCATTTTGCCTAACTAGACTCAATACATAAACATGACAATCAAATGAAGAGTATTTGTGACATTACGTAAGTCGAAAGCTGCATTTCCGCAGGCCTAAATGCTAAAATGAGAGACAACTGATGTAAAAATAGTTTTGTTTTTTCCCCAATTACTTTATAATAGCTGTCTTGGTCTGTTTTAGGTAGTAGTTGTAGTGGGTCGTACTAGCTCACTCTGTGAAACTTGTGTGATGATGAATGAGACTCTTGACATATTCTCTAGTATGCACTTGTGATCAAGATACATGTTTAAGAGTGTAGGATGTCTGACTCTGTGTGAGCCGAGCTGTGGTGTTTCTCTAGTCTACTGTAAACGAGCCGCTACATGTCTGGGAGGTGAGAAATATGAGGGCTTTAGAGTGAGTGATTAAGGACTGTAATTAAAGTATTACATCGCTTTCCTAGTGCTAAGCTGAGAGAAACAGCCCACCTCAGCTCTCCTCTAACACACTGTCTGGATCTGAGACAAACCTTCACACACAATCAGTTTTTCTCATGCTCCCCCCTGAGATCCATTCAGCGTTCAGGTGCAGAACCATAGCAATTCAGGTTACTGAGGTCACTGTATTTTAAGCAAAACATGTTTTCATGGCACCGAATCTCTCAAATGAAGACATCAGTGGCTAACATTAATTGTGATTGATACTTCACTGGAACAATGGCTACAGCGTGTGTCATTTCAGAGATGAACTCTCACCAGTGTCCATATCCTTTAGTAAACAGCATCACAAAGAAGGCTTGCTCACAATTGAGCTGTTTTTATCATTTTTCAGACTGTGTATTTTGAAGTTTAAGTGTAAAAGGGCCCCCTCCTGATAGAGAAGAAAAGGGAAAATAGCTCTCAGCAGGAAGCAGTTAAGTGTATGTGTGTGAAGGAGTGTGTATGTCTGTCCCGTAGGTGTGTGTATCTATGGGGGCCCCAGTTAAGTGGTTGCGTTACCTCTCATGTGGAGCAGGCGAGTCAGGGCGGGTCAGCGGTGGCTAAGGTGTCCATCATTATTTTTACGCCTGTCGGATCCCATGAGGTCGCCCGGGAAACGGTCAGTGCACGGGCTCTGGGGTGGGGGGTCAGGGGGCGGAGTCAGACACACTCAGCGGCTCTTCCGCACAGGGGATTATGATGAAAAAAGCAGATCCCACACCTGCATCAAGGGAGGAAGGGGGCACTTGTTGCAGTGAGGTGAGAAATCTACAGCTCATCTCTAGGGGAAAATGGACATTAAATGAAATCTTCTTTTACAGTTGAACAGTTGGTACTAAGAGGCCCAGAGTGTGCCAAGAAAATATCCCTCACATCATTACACGACCAGCAGTCTAACCCGTTGATACAAGACAGGATGGATCCACACTTTTCCAAATCTGACCCTCCCATCTGAATGTTGCAGTAGAAAAAGAGACTCGTGAGACCGGGCAGCGTTTTTCAATCTTCTTTTGTCCAATTTTCGTGAGCACGTGTGAATTGTAGCCTCAGTTTGCTGTTCTTATCTGACAAGAGTGTCTTCTGCTGTTATAGAAGGTTGGACATTTTGTGCGTTCAGAAATCGGTTGTAACAAGTGGTTATTTGAGTTACTGTTGCCTTTCTATCAGCTCAAACCAGTCTGGCCATTCTCCTCTGACCTCTGGGATCAATAAGTCATTTTCTGATGCTTAGTTTGAACTTCAGTAGATTTTACTTGACCATGTCTACATGTCTAAATGCATTGACTTGCTTCCATGTGATTGGCTGATTAGATATTTGCGTTAACACGCAGTTGAACTGGTGGGGTGCTTGCCATTTCTTATTTTTGCATCCTTGTTTTCTTTCCTCATGTCTTAGCTCCACTTCCTTAGGATGCGAGGGAAGAATACGCATTTGTATCCTCGCTCTTGACTCCTAAGGAAGCTTCCTCGCTCCTTATTCCTCGTGACACAATTAGAGAATTACCTTCAAGATGTCTGAGTTTGATCGGTTTCCGGGTCATGGGCGGGAGGAGCGAGGAAAGGAGGGTGCATTAATTTGAGTAATGAGAAGCACCCCTGTACTCCATCACAGTTTTCATTGGCCAAGGACGACCAAAGAGGACGTCTGACCAACATGTAAAGCAACCAATCACCGTTCGTTTTGTTCTCCATCATGTTTAGCTTGAAAATGTTAAGTCGATGTTCCTACCATAACAGACCAGTGTGAATAATAAATTATTAATTCAAGAATTTTTTACAAGTTTACTGTAACAATGAAGCCACGAACGTGGCATACCTATATGCCACATACCTATAAAAATCCAGTGTTTAGTTGATTATGATAAGCGCTCATTGTTACAGTTGTAAACACAATAACTTTCTTCCATAAGGGGGTTTGGCTTCACGATGGCATTTTTCCATAAGGGGGTTTGGCTTCGCAACAGCTTTGTTTCCATGCGCGCCATTAAAGAATGCGTCACACACGTCTCCCGGAAATCCTGCAGAATTCAGATGACGACTTTGAAACTCCTGAAGTGTTTCCCATTTTGTGCGCCATATACATCAGACGTTAATCCAACATTCCTTGGGCGTGACGTCTGAAGCTGAGACTAAGCGATCCCCATCGTCTCGTTTTGAAAACCATCTTGCATAGAATATGTTGTCTCTTTGAATTTAAATCTAGATTTATTTACATTGGCCAATGTGTGGGGACGAATTTACATTTTATTAAAAGAGCGGATCCCTCGCATACTCTGCGTATTCTATACCCATGTGAGTAGATAAATGGTAATGTAAAAATGTTTCTGATCTACATGGGTTTATTCAAGTCAAATATTGTTGATGACTTTAACCTGACTACACAAAAGAAAATTATTTCTAATGGTCAGGACAGGGCAGGTACAAATGTCCCCGCATAGTGATGACTACACAGTTTACTATTTATGCATTTAGTGTGAAAGTGAAATGTGAGGGGCTACAGAGGAATGTGTGTCATTGCCCTGCATCCCCGTCCTTCTGTTCTTTGCTTTTATTTTTTAATTGGACCCAGATTGCAATTTGCAGCTCTCTGGGGGCCACTCTCCCCACAGGGGTGTAATAAGCTATTAGCCGCTCACCCCCTAACGCCTAACACTAATCGACATGGACAGCCCTTTGTGCAGTGCTGGGACAGGGGCCGCTATTGTACAGCCGACCTGGAACAGCAAGGGCAGCTGTAGGGGTGTGAGGAGGGAACAGCTTCTGTACAACCATCCTGTTAAAAACAAAACAAACTCTAACACTTTACATTTCCTCTCTCTTTTTTGGCAGCCAATGCAACCACAAGCTGATCCTCTTGCAGTTCACTCATATAGTCAACACTGCTTCATCACAATAAAGCACTATAGTGATTTAAACACAGCTATTTATTGAACACATCTCTGTGTGAACCACATTGCATACATCGATGTTTATGTACTACAAAGCCTTTATGAGAAATAGAGCATAACTGACTACTGTTTCATCAACTTCAGGAACTTTCTTGTCAAAGAGAAGGATATTATTATCAGGTTTTATTCAAACAGAGCTAGACTTTCGGTCTTATAATATAAAAACACATTTTGGTTGCACTTATTTTACATATATTTTACAATACATGCACGTGTACTTACAGTGTACTTACCTAAGAAAGTACTGGATAACATAAGGTAACTACACGGGTTAAGGTCAGGTTTATGGGTAGGTTCAGGGTTAGTACTTAGTAATTACCCAGTTATTGCAATTACTATAATAAGTACATAGTATGTACATGGGGAACAGGACTGTAAAATAAAGGGCTACCCACATTTTAAAATATTAATTATTATGTTTAAATCTACGATCGTCTAAAAGAACGAAGTAAATACTAAAGGAAAATAATGATTATTGTGTGATAATAGCTATTTCTGTTACAGCTGTATCACAATTGTGGGATCATTTCCACCACAACCACCAATTTTGTCCCTACACCGGGTTAAAAACAACCCAAGTTGGGTTAAAAATGGACAAACCCAGTGGTTGGGTTAAATGTTTGCCCAACATGCTGGGTAGTTTTATTTAACTTAAATATTGTTTAAAATGCCTGTTTTGCTAACTTAAAATAAACCCCAAATATGTTATAAATTAACTATTGTATTAATATGTTTAATAAATTAACATTTATTAATAATTTTAATAAATAATAATTAAATAATTAACATTTATTCAATTGCTTATTAATTGATTATTATTGTTGCCTCTAGTAATTATATGTCTGATTTTTAATTTTCAACCTATTTTAGGTTCATTTCAAGCCAGCCATATAATTTTTAAACAATAGTTGGTTTAATAAAACTGCACATTTATTGTCATTTTATTGTCATGAATGCACATGTAAAAAGCTATAAAAAGGCAGAAATTCCAGAATAAGAGAGTTTGTTTTCAATGGTGGCCATAGATGAAGAAACACTCATAACCAGTGAACTCACAGATCAAATAAATAGAGACGGGCACATTACTCTAAAAAGTTTCTAATTGCCTTTAATTGACTGTAATGGGATTACTTTACTAATTACTCAGTCTGAACACCATCACATCTCTCATTAATTTACTTAATAATTAAATTAACCTTTACTAGATGGACAATAAAAGACAGACAATAAACTGTCAGTTCAAATGCTTTTTTTTTTTCAAATTCAGTTCATAGCATAAAAACATAAATCAAAATCATCTATTATTATTATTCCATGTGGAAATACTGATAGATTCACATTTAAAAAAAAAATCTAACAGATTTAATACAGATATTTCATGTGTGTGTGTGTGTGTACTTGTTTTGACTATACTTATGAGGACCAAATGATATTGACTAGTCCTCACTAGTTTTATCTCAAACAAAAGATGTTTTTATTTAAATCTACGATGGTCACATGTTTCTGTGACGGGTAGGTTTAGGAGTAGGGGTTGGGTTAGGTGAGAGAAAATATCAATGACCTGATATAAAATCAATGGAAGCCTATGCAATGTCCTCACTAAGACAGCAAAACAAACCTGTGTGTGTTTGTGTGTGTGTGTGAATGAAAGACACATGTTGTGCAGAGCTGCAGCAGGTGTATAAAGTGGGAGGTCTGTCTGCGGTCAAAGTCCTGGGACACTTGCCAGTGCATGTCTGCCTCTTTGCTCTCATCTTAAATGTTTCAGACATCTTTGCCATTCTTGGCGGTATCTTTCTTTCCTTCATTTCATCTTCCTGAGCTTCCATTTTTTCAAAGTTGTCCTGTACAGTCAATTAACAAATCACTCACAGGTGTCACTTCCTGGGGAGTTTCTAGCTGAATGTTGTTGGCCCTATGACATAAGGTCAGAGCCGTTATCTGCAGCTCTATTAGATGTGCTTTACTAGATCTGTAGTGTCACCCCTTCACCACCCCCCAGGCTGAACATCTGGTCAAGCCGGGTTCTCTGAGCCATGGAGAAGAGCTCATTAAGAAGAGCGGCGTCCAACCTGAGCAACAGGCCCACTAATCCAGCCCACTGCCAACCCACTGCCCCTCACAGGTTCATCTGGGGGACGAGTGCAGTCTGCATGAAGGGAGAGGCCGAGTGGGGGGTTGGGGACTACAGAAACTGGGAGCGCATGTGATTCCTTAGGCCTTATGAGTCAATGAACACCTGAAAATGTTTAGCGCATTACTGATTCAAACTAAAAATCTCTCGTAATGTGTTTTACGAGACTAAGGAAGCTCAGTGGTGAGCGTTGAATTTGAAGTTGGAACCACATTCCAATCAACTAATCAGATATGAGGGTCAAGTTTACAGTTTTTGTCAAGTTTAGTCTTACCACCAGGGTTAGGTGCTTTTAAGTTATGGGTTAGGGTTAGGGGTAGGGATAGGGTAAGGATTACATTTTCCAGGATCAACACGATATGTAAAATGCGAGATATGGGTCAGTGGAACAAAAAAACCCCCCAAAAAACTCAAGGTCCAGAGATGCATTTTTTTTTTTTTAAATGTTGACCTTCTTGTAACTTGAGTGCTGCTTTTTTTAGAATTCCGTTTCACATGTGAAGGAGTGCAATGATTAAACATGTCCATCTAGTTAAAAAACAATGGAAAAGTGGAAATTGCTCACACTCTGAATGACATGTATACATGGCGGACGAAGCAAAGCTGGAGTAGCATCATTCAGATCCGAAAGTTTGACTTCACAAAAACTGGTCTGGTATAATTTCAGACTTGATATAGTTTTAAAATGTTTCAATTTCACTGTAATCAAGCTTTTAAAGTGCATTTAAACATACTTGGAACATCTTCTTCGTGTGATGTTAAACTTCAAAGGCACCAACAGCACATCTACAGTAGTAATCTAAAACAAACGCAAGTGAAATATGACCAAGCTAATATTTTGTTACTGCTTATTCATTGAGCAGACGCTTTTATCCAAAACGACTTTCAAATGAGGAATTACAACGAGCGATTAATTTTACAGAGGCAATAAAATCGAGGAGTGCTACCAAAGTTTCAATCATCCTCCAGAACACTACAAGTTAGAACAGGAAAGACAGCAAAAGCATAGAATTTTTTCTTGTCATTCAGCAGGATGCAAAAGATGAGTTTTTTGAATATTGTCAGGGATTTGGCTGTCTGGATACAGTTGCTATAAACAAACTCATAAGTCAGATGTTTTCAAATACTAGGTCTATAAGGGCCAACTTTTTGACCAACGTATGGCGACCGCACAGTGTTGCTTTTTGTCGCTAGTTCTTTGACATTGGCTTGGTGTGTTACAGCCTTAAGTTTTTAAAATACCATGTAAATACTTTTGTCCTGAAAATCAGACCGAAATCACACTGACCAGCTTGTTCAAACTGACTGAACTAAAAGCAACAGGCTCTGTTCAATTCGACTCTGTTTGACGTAGTTTTTTCGGTGTGTTCAGCACTGTTGGCGGATGCCGTCTGCGTTGTTTGGGCCGATTCAGCATGTTTTGGGCCTTCGGTGAGAGAGAGAACTCTGATTGGCTGTTCAGCTTATCGAATGAGTAAGTTAGGGTTAGGGTTAGGGTTACACAGGGTTATCGCGAACAAAGAAGTCAAGACGGTACAGACAGAAGGCTGTTATAATTTTACGTCATCTTACCTAAACATTCGAATGCACAAAAATTTTCATTAAAACATGACCTGACAGGAATGACGAAAGTGATTCTTGATATTCAGAATGGTAAGCAGGTTCTTCATGGTGTGTCCCGGCTTTAGATGCAAAACACAAAATGCCGACGTCACTTCCTGGTATCCTTCCTTCAAATGTTCAAGCAAAACATGTAACATATACCAGAACAGACAGATGAAGCCTGAATCTCGACCACACAAAAACCCACTGCATCTCAATTGACCCTTCGCAAAGACCCGCCCCCTTTAGTTACTGTTGCTATGTCTGACACGCCATGCGCTCTCACGCCACACATCATGTTCTCATGCGGTGAAAAATACATCCTGGAGCAAAGATAACACTGACAACACGTCGACAGACAAGACAAAGCAGGTTACTTTTGAAATGAAAGAGTTTCATATTTAAAATATTGTAATTTTTTAAAGAAGTTTAAACAATAAATGGCGTATTGTGCCTCTTTAATGTGTCGTGACAGATCGCTGCAGCTCGTGAACCGATCGTTTCCTCATACTAGTTCATTTATAGCATCTAATAAACATGAATGAACATCAGAAGGAATTTTGTTTCAATTACAGTACAATTTTTTAAGTTCAAGTTCACCAACGTTAAGCTACTAACTCCCCTGACTGCTTTGTCCGACAAAATTCGGGGTTATGATTGGTCAGATCGCCTGTCAATCAAACTGTCTGCAAAGGGTCAATTATAACCCTGCATGTAAACGTTCAGATTCAAGCATATTTTGAATTCCTCAAACATATTTCCCACCATATCCCACTTTATTATCCTCATTTTCCAAAATGGTGTTGTGTTTTTAGGCTCTGCTCATTGACTGCTAAGTAATTCCTGAAGGTCAGCTCCCACCAGGTAACCCTGTATGCTTTGGATAGTCCAGCATTCTGGACACTGATTGGTTTAGACAGAGGCAGGCAGGAGGGACGAACATCTGGAGAGAGAAAAGCTCCCTCGAGTGTGGTAGCTCCTTCTTTCCTCATGACCTGACGTGACCCAGCCGCTCAATCTACAGTAGATGTACCCAGTCTTCCATATACTCCCGCTCGACTAAAACGGGCAAGCACCTCAAGCGATTAGGACCTAGAGACCTCTTCGCTGGAACATGGGAAGAAATAACAGAGCTGTATTACAAATAACTGCACAGTTGGTGGTGGTTTGGTCTGTAAAGAAGGGGGTGCTGCATGTGTACTTGGCATTGTACCATGTTATTATTGTTTAATCTGACCCAAGAGAGAGAAAGACAAAGAGAGAGAGAGGGGTGAATGTGCGGCACTGTGAGAAAATGAGAGAGGTGGGCACTGGTGACTTGTTTACAGTTTACACAGGTCCGTGGTATTAATGCATCAAACTCACAGCTTTGTGTTATGGGTAAACACTCTCAGCCGCCATGACACCAGCTCGCACACACTGGGATATGTTGACAGTTATCGTTTCAGGGATTGGACTCAGTGTCGTGGAAGAGGCAAACTTCCTGCTAGTGAGCTTCTGCTGAAATTACACCGTGCAGTTGCAACACATCAACAATTGCGAAGGAAGTGCATTACACTAATATGCTCCCACAAGAGAATGAGGCTCAGTCTGCGGTGAACGAACATGGTTTCTAAACTTCCTTAATCTGCGAGAGTTTGGGCGATGGTGGGCAGGCGGGGATGGGTGGGGGAGTTCAGGTGCACGGCTGGGTCATTGGCGTCGCTCTGTTAGTTTTAGAGGGTCGGGGGGAGGGAAGGGTCAAACCCCCTGCACAGACGGACTGATAGTCCTGTCAAAAACTTGAAGGAGAGCCCAAACACACACACTCACTGAAAACTCGATAGAAACTCTCTCTCACTCTTTCTTTTTAACATTTGACAATCTCAACAAGTAAACATTGCTCGTTGGTATCACTGATGCATTTCATCTTTAGCCTTTATATCAATGATGGTAAATACAGTAGGCCGTATCAGAGCCCTAACCACCATAGACATTGAAGGGGACAAGTCTCCCCAATAATTGGAAATGGCCAAATTGTCCCCCAACAATATTTGATATTTCTTAATGCTGCTTTCCATTAAACGCATGACATACAGTTTACAAAGTTACATTTTTGTGCTGATCTTCCTCTAACAGTGCTCATCAATGTCAAAATAATGGCCAATCAGATCAAAGAAGGCGGGGCTTACTATTCACTGAAGATGAGTGTGAATTCCAACACAACATTTTTAGTTTTTACAGTGAAAGAGCGTATGCGTGTTGAGATATAAGATGGTAAACATTTAATATTTGTCAACTGTTTTATCATGGATATGTTTAATATCCACAGTAACATAGAGTAATGGTCTTCTCAACTTTTTTTATGTAATTTCTCCATTTTTCTTCCACGTTTTTTACATTTTTGACACATTAAACATACAAAAAAGAGTGAATGTGCGTATATTTTTAAATAAAATATTATTTGTATTTATTTGTAATATTATTTGTATTTTTTGTAATAAAAATTTTAGTACCAATAGCAGTAAAATTAGTTTGAAAATAAATAATAATATAAGGTACTTTGTAATGCTAAAAATAAAAAGAAAATACATAAAAATGTAGCCTTCAAATATGTTTTTTTTAAATTTAGTAAACATTGATTTAAAATGTCAAGTGAAAAGTTAGTAATAGTATGAAGAACAAAGAAACACATTATATGTAGTCATTATTTACACTAAAATTTGATGCACATATCTGTGCGTGCGCGCGTGTGTGTGTGTGTGTGTGTGTGTGTGTGTGTGTGGGGGTCATCGCCATTTCCAATTCAAAACTGTGCACCATTCTTTCTGAAGCATGAAAAATGAGACTTTTATTGAAATTGTAAAAGTGTATTATAGAAAGCAAGTAATGAGCTCTCCTTTTATAATCACTGAAGCTGCCAGTTCAGCGCAAACTTTTCATTCTAGCAAAAACTCCCTTTATAACAAAAAAAAAAAATTTGTCTGTACTGCACAATGACTCTCTTATTTTCATCGTCTTGGTGGTTATTATGAAAGGATTTATCCAGTTATTTCAGTCGGACGATTATATAAAGCTGCAGGTAACCAACAAAGTTTTAGTAGATGGTTCATCACTGCTGTTTCGAAATTCGATTTGTGTTCACAGTACCAATAGCTGTCACGTGCATTTTCGACTTCCTCTGAATTTGGTTAAAAGTAGACCAGCTAAAAACATTTAGTGTTTACACCTGTTTTCAGCGTATTCATACTATGTTTATACTTAGTATAAACATAGCCAAACAACAGTGACGTATACTAAGGAATGTTATAGGAAATGGAGATGCTCACTCCACTGTAATGTACTGTAAAGTTCCATAAGTAATGGGTTACGGTGAATGCGGTGTGAATGAGTTGAAGATTAGAGAGCAGTGTTTCTTAAAGAGCTGCTTAAAATGATTCATAACAAAAAAATGCATCATTTGTCTATCAACATGACGGAGAGAACAGCCTTTCATTGAACAAATAGGGCTGAGAACATACATACAGTACACTCACTGACAGAAGATGACTGTAAACATGAATGACATTGGCAAGAACTTGGGCAACCCGCAGTGTTGCCCCTCATTTCTATTCAGTACAACTATGCAGTGGCATTCTGATACACCAACCGTCTGGGTGTTTGCTCTGTTATTCTGTTGGATTGGCAAAAGTATCAAAGGGCTGAAATCATATTCACACTTTGCACTTTGATGAGTCCCTGACTTGCTGCAGCGTGTAGATCACATTGTAAGAAAGAAAACCTTCAATCTTGAAAGAAGGGAAAGCGTTTTAAGTTTAAGCAAACAAAGCAAATACGCATTACACAAGCTAGAACAATCAAAAGTCTGCTATTACTGCGATAAAATCCATTGGTTGTCTATGTATTTATATAAAGACCTATTGAAAATAATTCAATATTAGCTAAACTCCCATTTCTAAAGTCTTAAAAATCTTTCTTCAGCAACCTTTCAAAAGACACACTCACACATCTCAGTCTGAGACTTCAAAGGCAGGTGGAGTGAAACCATGAAATTACAGGTAAGGTGTCACTTACCCCTTTGAAACCCAGCACTGCTCAAATCCAGGCAAGACCTGGCCAGCCCTGGAATTAGAACAAATGAAAAAGAAAAAGGAGAATGACAGAAGCGGAGGGGGGCGGTTCTGAAAGGTGATTTAACAAGCCATGTTGACAATATGGCAGCCATATAAAAAGGCCTAATTTCTGTTGTAAATTACCTCATTTTACACACTCATGTTACGCATACCACAAAAACACTGCACTCACACATTAATACTGTATGTATATCAACCCAATTAAATCATTTTACAGTTAATTAACTTTTTTGAAGTACCTTCAAGCAGAGGCACCCACAAAGTACAAGATAATCGGGCCGATTTCGGGCCCAATTCTCCCCTTCCGACAATCCTAGGTGGTTCTACATATTATCTTATCAGATTTTCCTGTGTAGTGAGGTGTGTTTGGAGTGATTGAATCTGCCCGGAAGAATCTCAAATCGAAAATATTACTCTCAGAAATTGTGTGGGGGGAACCCCGAGGACAAACGTGCACGCTCTGTCGTTTGTCACGTGGAACAAAACGAGACCCAATCAGAAAGGTTATCAGGGTCTTGCGATTTTTCTGTGACGAAAACACTATGGCTGCGTCTGAAATCGCATACTCTTGGGTAGGTACTTATTTTGAACCGCTAAAAAAGCATGTTCTTTATAGTCAGGGCTGGGTAGGTTACTTTTAAAATGCATTTCACTACAGATTACAAAATACGTGCTTTAAAAAGTAATTTGTAGCGTATTTCGTTACATTACTCAAGTTTAGTAACTTAATCTAAATACTTTAGAATACTTTGGAATACTAATAAGTGTGGAACAAACACAAAAAAGGTAATTGCAAGTTTTTATCTCACAATTCTGACTTTTTCCCTCAGAATTCGGTGATATAAAGTTGCAATTTTGAGTTAAAAGTCAGAATTATGAGAAATAAACTCGCAATATTGAGAAAAGTCAAAATTATGAAAAACTCGCAATATTGAGGAAAGTCAGAATTATGAGATATAAACTCACGATATTGAGAAAAATCAGAATTATGAGATATAAACTCAAATACTAAATTCACAATTGCAAGAAAAAAAGTCAGTATTGTAAGTTTATATCTCCCAATTCTGACTTTATAACTTGCAATTGTGAGTTCAAATCTCTGAGATATTCTGAGAAAAAGAAGTCAGATTTGTGAAATGCAAACTCACAATTGTGAGGGGAAAAAAGAAATTGTGAGAAAAAGATGCAGAGAATCACCAATTGCTGTTTAAATGACATTAAAACTCAAAGTAATCACTTTGGTAAACTAAAATACTTTTCAGGTGTAACTGTAATCTGATTACCACCCATTTAAAATGTAACTGTAATGAAATACAGTTACTCAAATTTTGTATTTTAAATACTAAGTTACTTGTATTTCCTTACTCCCCAACCCTGTATATAGTATGAGTGTAATCCGGATGTGGATTACACCCAACGTCAGGTCACATCCCTGCCATTCACAAATCCTCTCCAGTGGCCTGATGGGATTGTAAAACTTCATACTCTTGCTAGAAGTAGTAAGACATCTGACTACTTTTTGCCTACTCTTTTATGAGTGCGCCTACTATGAATTCAGACACAGCCCACTTCTTTTGTCACATACCATTTTTCGCCTACTATATAGTTTGGATGCAGTCCATTATCAGCATTTCTTCTTGCTCGTCCTCTGCTGTGTTTGTTTACTAAAGTCACGTTTTTTTTTTTTTTTTAGCTCTTCAGGACCTCTAATCTATGATTTTTTTATAGTCATGTTTATGTCTTCTCACACTTTGAAAATCTGATAATATTTTAAAAATCTTTTAGTGTGTGTCAGCCTTAAAGGTAGGGTAGGTAATTTCGGATTGGCTAGCAGTAGCAAGCTTAGATCCACTCTCCCCAAAGCCACTTATTTATTCTTTTCCAAGAATAAGAATTTTTTTTTTTCTTTTTCAAGCTGTAATTAACGCTTTTAAGACCCGCCCCTGTTGCTTTGAACGACAAGTCATGCGCTCTCATGCCACACATCATGTTCTCACGAAGTGAAAAATACATCCCGGAGCAAAGAGGACACTGACAACGCGTCAACAGACATATAAAACAGTTTCATATTTAAAATGTTGTCATTTTTTAAAGAAGTTTAATCAATAAATAGCGTCTAGTGTCTCTTAAATGTGTCGTGACAGATCGCTGTCGCTCCTTCAAGCGGCCTGTGAAGCGATCATCTCTTCATACTAGTTCATTTATAGCATCAAATAAACATGAATGAACATCAGAAGGAATGTTGTTTCAAGCGTGGAAAGACGTGAGTACACACAATTTTTCAAGTTCACCAACTCCTCTCACTGCTTTGTCGGATAAAATAGCGGATTCAAGGTTATGATTGGTCAGTTCGCCTGTCAATCAAACGGCAGGCGAAGAGTCAATTGTCAAATTACACAAAATGTGTGAAAATATGATTAGAATAAAATGGTTGCTTAAATTAGCCTTATCAAAAATGTTTTCATTATCATTTACATCACAGAATGCTGTTAAATTACACATCGTGATGCGTTGACTGTTATGACACCGTTATGCACCTGTGGTGCATCTAAATCATTGTTAGACTTTGTTAGCAGACAAATTATAGAAACTACTGAGAGTCTGAAGAGAGTTTTGAGAGAGTTTATTTTTTAATGATCTACACTGCTAAACCAACACTCTACCTTAGTACTACAACAGTGTTTTTTACTGGGACCTGAAACATATTTACCTGCTTCATCAACAGTAATGAATCCTTAAATTATTTGGAATTACGTAGTGCTTGTACATAATCAAAATGAAGAGAAACGGATCTTCCATATATCATACGGCTGACATAGATAAGATAATGACAGCACACCTCACGCACAGACTCTTATTTTGAAGACTTACTTCAGTGATCTATTTGCCACATAGAGACATTCAAAGATGAACTGATACAAACCTGTCTGGGTATGACAGTGTTTGCATTTGTGTCTGTGTATGTTTTAAGATACTGTGAGTGAGTCCGTACAGAGATTTTTCTGATAACTGCTCGAGTTCGGATAAAACACGTTCATTCCGTGTGCATGCAATGCCGTAGGTCTGTGGTGAGGCGAAGATGACAGGAGAGTGTTTTATACTCTGCAATAACAGCACTGTGCTCTGTGTGAGCGTGTCTGACATATACTGAACACAAGCCAGCCAAACCACTGTATTTTTCTCCACTTCCTCATAAAGCTCATTATCACTCGTTTTCATCACCCTATTTATTGCTCTTTTAGTTATTGGCATTTTCTTTTCCTTTCATCTTCTCAATGTTTGGGTATGCCTTTTTATATATTAAATGCATTGTATAATAACTTGTTTGAGTTACCCGATTAACATTTTCGGGTCACACTTTACACTAGGTGTTTTAACTATTTAAAAAAAAAATAATGTTAGGTTCATGTTGCACAGATACAGGATTCGGGTAAGAATAGGTTTCATGTTATGGTTAGGTTTAAGGATGAGTTAAAGCAATAGTTCACCCAACAAGGAAATTTACTCACCCTCAAGTTGTTCTAAAGCTGTAGGAGTTTCTTTTTTCTGTTGAACACAAAAGAAGATATTTTAAAGAATGTTGGTAGGCCCCATTAACTTCCATATCCACTTTTTTCCTGAGTCAACCATGAGCGCCGCCATGAGGAATTCCAACTTCCGTTTGGATGCTTTCCTTTTCCGGTCTCCATAGGGACACACATTGGGGGTAAAATGGATGTTTGAATTAACTAAACGGAAACTTATTGAACATTAATAATAAAAATAGAAATGTGCACAGGGTTAAGCTGTGTTGTTGTTGACTGCTACATAACAGCAATAAACTGAAGAAATCTTTGGAAAATACGTGTTTTGAGCACCAGAGAATCTGGAGAGAATGTCCGTACAGAGCCGTATGCCTTGCATTTTATGCTAGATCGGCAAGAGAAAACGAGAACGGCTTGCTGCACTTAAGTTAAAATATTACCAAAGAGGGCATATGTGGGCTATAATCATTTTGAGTACAAAATCCCCCGAATTTCATCCCATTCGGGAGCAGCATCTAGGGCACGAGCGCTCATACTGTATGTTTTCAGTGCTGCTAACTTTGGACAGCTTCGCATCATCTGACAAAAGACAGTCATTGCTAAAGTGATGGCACTGTGGAGCCATGTGCTTTCAAAACCATTTTCATCGGTTTATCAGCTCGGAAAATACGTTAATTTGAGTAACCGGAGACCGGAAATGTGAAGCATCATTCTAGTACGAGTCGGCGAGACTTCTGCGTTCAGAAAAAGGTGGATTGTAGGAAAAAAGTCAATGGCTACCGTCAACTGTTTGATTACCAACATTCTTTAAAATATCTTCTTTTGTGTTCAAGAGAAAAAAGAAAGGTTTGGAACAACATGAGGGTGAGTAAATGATGACAACATTTTCATTTTTGGGTGACCTATCCCTTTAAGGGGTCATTGTAAAAACATGTACATACACAATAAGTGCATTGTGTCAAATTATAATTTTAAATGTTAGTGCACAAATATATTTAATATAAAGGGCGAACAAAACTGCAGAAGAAAGCTGCTGTCAATTTCCAAGGACGCTATTGCTCATGACAAAAGAGACTTTTTTTGTGTCTCATGGGACAATGAGGAACCTGAGTCTTTAAAGACAACACAGAACTCAAATCAAAGCAGCCAGAGAAAGGTTCAAACAAACCTATGCGCTACTGCCGACAGACACACATTATATAGCCGTCTCCCAGCTGTCTGCGTCCACGTATGGACGTTACATCACATCGAGTATAAATATCAAGTACACATTTTTTTTTTTGATTTATACTGGATTTAGAGTATGCTTAAGTAAATATCTGATTAACTATTCATTGTAACGAGTCTTGACACATATCCCAAGAGACCAATACATCAGTAGTTGAGGCAGGCTGATAAATGACATGTGATGGAGGGTAAAACTGTGTGTGTGTGTGTGTGTGGGCAGGGTGTTAGACATGGATGTGTGGCTTCCTGTGGCTGCTGACAGGCTCAAACGCGGCCTGAGCAAAACAGGAACCTCAAGTGTGACTCATACAATCACAACAACACAGATTGCACCTGGTCAATCCTAAACCAACATCACATGTATATGACAGATTAACTCTGATAATTAAGAGTTAATCATCAGTAATGATAAAACTATGTTGTCCTGATATGACAGGTAAAGTGATTTAGACTTCATACTGATATTGGCAATGTTGGGGAAAGTTACTTTTAAAAGTAACGCATTACAATATTGTTTTACTCCCTAAAAAGTAACTAATTGCATTACATTACTTTTGCATTACCTTTTCTCTCCTGGGCTGGGCTTGCTTGTTTGTTTTTAAAAACATGATGAAGGAAATGCATATTTACTCCTGTACAGTAGAGGGCACAGCTCAAACAAACCATATAAATAGATAAAGTATATTCGTGCAATTTAATTATTACAGGTTTGCATACAATTCTAAGATTGCTTTTCACTGTTTTATTCATTTTGAGGAATACTGTGCATGTTCACATTTAGTCTAGAACTACAATAACCATCATGTTCACACAGCGAACACAACACCTCGGACCTTTATTTCTCTCTACACGGGGACAGAAGAGTTGTCAGTCAAAAAATGTGAAAAAGTAACTTAAATATTTTGTATATTGCTAAAGTAATGCGTTACTTTAGTTACTTGGAAAAGTAATCTGATTACATGTTACTTGTAATGCATTACCCTCAACACTGGATAATGGCTTCACACTAACTATAGACTTTTATCTTTGATATAAAAACGGGATACAAATGCAGAAGAAAAAAAGATGTGCGTTTAAGCTAAGATTGAATTTATTAAATAATAAATTATTATGGGTTCCATTAAGTCATGCTGTTCAAGCTTTGTGAACTGACAAAAAGTCCTGATATGCAACATCAATATCTTTTAAATCCTTTCACAGGTTTAGTCAGTTAATTAGTCATGGGTATTTGGATGAAGTTTATTTGCCTTTTATTTCATGACCCTCCTTTTAACCACAGTTATATACACACTACACACACACAAAACCTCCTTTGAAGGAATTTGTAAAAGTCTTTTGCGGCACTACAAAATAGTATTCAGTTTAGATTTGTAACTGTTGTGGGATTTCTTATGTTTAGTAAAGAAAGCACAAAGATTGTTGAAAGTTTGTGGTCTCCCTCTGAAATCATGATCTCTACATTTTGTAAATACGTGAGGTAAATGAACTAATTGGGCTGTAAGTAGTTGCCTGCAAGAAGTTGTAGTATAACCACCAGGACTCCAACTCTAGAGCAAATCTTGTGGTTGACGCTTCCTCCATTCCGTAGAAGAAATATGTGGTGGTTGATTAATGCCCGGTAAATGTCAATCAGACATTATGCATATGCTCTACATCTGCTAGAGCCTTATCATTCAGAGTCATCTCTAGGGAAGCCACTTAGCAAGACAAATATCTCCGAGGGTGGAACCTTCTATTAGCGAAACCACAGAGAAAAACAGTCTGTGAGGTTGCACAAAGCTGCTATTGTTCTTCATTGCATCAAGATGAAATTAAGTTCTTTAATATTCTCATATATCTTTTAGCAGGCCGGCTTATGAGAACCTTAGTCTAGATCAGCCGCAGGGAAACAGGTGGAAAAGACTGTGGTCTTGTTGCCACCCAGCACTTGACATTGCAAACAGCTCAGCATGGATAAAAAAAAAAATTAGGAATAAAATTAATATTAAAAGCTTTATTTTGTAATAAATGAGTCATCTGAATGACATTCAGTATGGAACACCAGTCAACTGAGATAACCACCCTTCTGCGCTTTTGGCGTGTTTTTGGCATGGCGTGGCAGACTGCATTTTTTCAACACAAGGGCTTGTTGCTTCATAAATTACATGCAGGTAAAGACAGAAGATGTTCCTGACAGGTGACAGTTATTGACAATCAACTCGTCTAGCCATAATAAAGCCTAAGGGAGAGGAACCGACACTTCCAACCTAAACACCATCAGAGCAGGCTTCAAATGCGGCGGTTGAACTATGTTCAACAAATTAGGCAGAGAAAGCGGCAGTGTTTATAAGGCTGAATATGAAAGAGATCGCCTCTCTCGTGACTGACACCGTGATCCACATTGGTCCTGGATTGTTTTTATTGCAGGAGATTCGGAGTGTGAAATGTGGGGATTCCTGCCTGTCAATCACAAGTTCAAAGGAAGATGTGGGTTTCTGCTTTTGACAGAGCGTGCTCGAGGCGGGGTGCTGGATGTCCTGTGCATGCAAAAAGCCATTGGCGTATTTTTAAACTTCTTGAACTTCTGTAAGGCCTGTTTCATCTTATCTCAGCGTTTGCAGTTCATGCCATTCTTTCATTCGGGTGACATCTGCTATTCCCGACTGCATGCAGTGCATGCCCTGAAGGAGCTTCCCCTTCTGAGGAGACGATTACAGCTGATGCAACCCAGTCTCGCTGGAGCCTCCTCGGGTTGACAGGCTGAAATGCGCCGCGCCGGGTGCTGCGGCATATATCAGATGCTTTCCTGTTTGTGGAGTAAGAGATGGTGCGTGAGTGTTTTCAGCCGCACTCAAAGCAGTGCTGAGTGACTGTTAGTGTTGGGTGGAAATAGGCCGTGGGTCAGTGACTTTGGGTTCCTCTTCGCCACTGCTCAGGTCCACATCAATCCCAAACACTCACTCACACATTGTCATCTGAGCTTCAAAGAGCAGTTTAACACTTCAAAGGCACATGGGCTCACATTCTGATGAGATAAATTACTGTTTCAAATAAATAACAGCATATAAATGTTGAAATTAAGCATTCATAAATGAACCCGAGATGATATCCAAGGGCTTCTGAATGTCGTGGGAGGTGGCCGTGACATCTTATCAAAATAAATCCTGATTCCAGCTCAGACTTTTCTTAACGAGTTTCACTTTTAAGAGGAAATGCTTCTCACATCTTTTGTTGTTGACATCAAAGGCCGTGCGATCAGATGCATAAAATTTTGGCATGAATTCATCTGCCACTTTGTAGATGCCAAAACAGACAGATAAAACTAGCAATAGTATTGTTTTTTTTACAAATAATTAATGGCTGCTGGAACCATGAACGTATTATTACGTAACATATTATTCGTTTAATGAACAATGCATATTTCTGGATGGTAAATTAGTAGGATTAAACGGACAGTTCATCCGAAAATGAAAATTCTGTCATCATTTATTCACCATCATGTTGTTTCAAAGGACTTTTTCTTCAGTAAAACACAAAAGAAGATATTTTGAAGAATAATGGTAACCATTCAGGGGTGCGTTTTCCAAAAGTGTCGTTTACCAACTTTGGTCGCAAGTTCCATTGGACTCAATTGGCAATGACGGAGCGAAGCCACCATAGTTAGCTTTGGGAAATGTACCCCAGGTTTGGTGGTCATTGACTTTCATTGTACAAACTAAATTAATAAATAAAAGAATAATAATATATATATTTTTTAAACTAATTAAATAAAATAATTAAATACAATTTCTCAAAATATCTTCGGTTTTGTTCCACACAATCAAAAAAAAGTCATTCAGTTTTGGAACAATAGGGGCATAAATTTCAATTTTCATTTTTCTTTTTTGACCTTTCTGTCCGTTTAATAAATTGCAAGGCTTAGTTTCAAGGACATTTTATATACTTTTGTATGATAGACAATTTTTCTACTGTGTTGAGTCGCTATTTAAATCATAAAATCCATTTCAATCAACTAGTTTAATTATAATTAAATTATACAGCATTCATGCAAAGTTTAGATTTACTGATGACTAAATTATTATACTGGTGGCTTCTTCATACAAAAGTAACACAAATTGTTTTTACCACAGATTCTATAGAAATAATCCATTTTTTATCACAGATTCTATAATCCAATGACAGTGAGAGGCTTAATTTAAACTCATAAACGTTCAAATACCATCTGTATCAATAGTATAGCCACAAGATGTGAACAATATGCGTGTTAACATGATTTTAAAGTAAAAAAAAAGAAAAAAAGAAAAAGAATTGCTTAGCTGGCCCTTTATGTAAAGTCATATGCAGTTTTACAACTTTGATGCAATGGCAAAGTAATGCTTAAAACTCTAAAAATGACCATAAAACAACATTACAACTTTATTAATGAAGTTTTAACAGAAGAATTAGCGTATGTGCTTTTATAAAATGATAAAAGTTACACATTTCATGGACCTGGAATATTCTTTTGGAATATCTCCATTTGCCACTGCTGTGTTTTTGATACACCAGAGTGCAGTGAGAAATAGTACTTGTGGAATATTTGAGGTGAGGTGAAGTAGTCAGGAGATCAGGAACTGCATGATGTCTGGGAATCTTGGGAATCCCCTTCCAATACTCTCTGGCCCACCACTGAAGCGGATACTTGCTTCACAATGAAGAGAAGACCTGGATTACTGCATCCCATGGGAAAAAACCAGAAGGATAATGATAGGTAGCCTGCAAACTTGCAAGTGGCCTAGTCAGTAGTGTGTGACAGGCAATATGTTATAGATTACTGTCTGTTATCTGCATTCATTTAGATTCATGAAATGAATTTTACTGTGTATTAAATGCTGTATTGAGCTATATACTGCTCTCTGTGTAATGAACCTCTAGGGTGGATATAATAATTATTATAGACAAGCTGTGTGAATTGTTTAAAAGTCTAAAAAGTCAGATTCTCTGGAGGAAACACAGGAGATTATGTGAATTTAACAATAATCCCTTCCACTGGAAACTGTCCAGAACTGAACACGGGACTCAGTAGAGGGAGAGGGGGGAGGTTACGTGGAGTGATGGAGAGGTGGGACATTACGCTCAGACACAAGAGAAGAAACATCTCTTAAGGCACAGAAACTCCCACTTTTGATAACTATTGCCACACAAGACCACACACATTCAAACACACACACACACACACACACACACACCTGCGTGTGGTCTTAGCAGGGTCTGGCGTGCGACAGGTCTCAACCACTGTTTTTGCCAAGAATAATTTTTTCCTTTTTTTCTCATACTGCCAGAGGGCACAGGTGCAGGCACTGTTCCCTTCAGTACCACAGAGGAAACTACGGCAACATACTGTATCATCACTCATGTTCATTAGTAAAGATCCTGAGACTTTGATAAAGCTGTTCCAGAGCGAAATTTACAAGGCCTCTGACATTCACAACAATACTGATTCTGTTCGCATTCAATTGTGAATCAACACTGTTAAAAATGAATGTTCCATTCAGAGCCTCGTGGGTAGTGCTCTGACATGTTGCACAGTTCACTTTGGGTGACCCAAGTTTGAGTCCCAGCTCGTGGTCCTTGCCTGACCCCACCCCTCCCACTTCCTTTTCGGTCCTCTCTCCAGCTAAATCTAAATAAAGGCGAAAATAACAAATATAGAACCTTTTTCCATTTTTAATAACCTTTTGTTTAATGGAAATGCTCTATGGATGTTAAAGGTTCTTCATGGAGCCAACAATGCCAATAAAGAACCTTTATTTTTAAGAGTGAAGGGAATCATATTCTACTTTATGTTATGTTGTCTTTCAAGTCGTAACCTATCTGAGCCCTTAAAAAAAAAAGTAAACCAAAAAATTAATTTTATGCAGCAGCTTATTTAAAGGGGACCTATAATTCCCCTTTTACAAGATGTAACACAACTCTTTGGTGTCCCCAGAATGTGTCTGTGAAGTTTCAGCTCAAAATACCCCACAGATTGTTTATTACGGCTTGGCCCTATTCGGGTGTGAGCAAAAACATGCTGATTTTGTTTGTGTCACTTTAAATGCAAATGAGCTGCTGCTCCCGGCATGCTTTCCAGAAGAGGGCGGAGCTTCAACAGCTCACGCGTCATTCAGTTGTTCATCAACAACAACAAAGCTGGAGAATCTCGCGCAGCTAAAATGGGGATGATCAGTTTAGCCTTACATTGTTCAAACCGGAGTCGACACTGATGGAGAGACTCAGGAAGAAGTTTCAACTTTTAGAATGCGTCTGGACTTTTCTGAATATTTAGTGGATAAATTTATGTAGTTGCTGTGGAGTTGATTCAACTCATCTGAGCCGTCATGTTGACCTTTCGTACAAATCCAGTGTTGAATTGACCCTCATTTGTGAAAATGAGGCATCAACAACAATCTACTACAACAACTCCTCTTCTCTAAAACAGCCCAACATGGCCTCGCCCCCTGTGTTGCATGTTCTCGGGTACAGGGTTTATGGAAATTTTAGAGTTAGTGATGTCACAAACCCAGGAAAAAGCTCGTTGTAGTCCCTATCAGCCGTTTGCTTTAAAAGAAAATATCTCCCTTTGCATTGAACTTTGCAGACGCTGTTTATGCTCTCACAGCAACATTACTCACTAACTAAAGTTAAAAAAGTGAAATCATAAACAACCCCTTTAAAGGTAGGGTAGGCAATTTCAGAGGGGCTAGCAATAGCAAGCTAGCTTTGAAAGCATCCAAGGATTTGAGCATCGAAAGATCCCACCCTCCCTTCAGAGCGTCTCCAAAGCCCCGCCTCCTTCAAAACACATGAACGCACACAGTAAAATCTGCAAAGTGTCATGGGAGATGGTGTTGAATTACCTCAAGTCTCAAATCACATAACATTACAATAATAATGAACGTAAACAACTTGACTGCTGCAGATTGACATAGAAACACATAAATCCTAGTCGGAGGACAGGATCAGCTCCGGGTAGAACATCATGTGTTAGCGTCGCATAATTGTGGTTACGATGGCATGAAGCCGGCATAAGCATGCTGTCTTGGTTCAGGAGGAATTGTAAAAGGTGTTTGTTTGTGGTGCTCAGTGACTGTCTTTAACTCTGCATAACCTTACTGTCTATGCGAGCAGGGTGAGCGAAGGTATGCAAATACATATGTTGACAGAAAGTTTCATTTCATTCAAATCGAATGCATTGATTGGACGATCATTTTTTGGTCCTGAGACTTCCACAGAAGATATATGTACATGTTTTAATATTTAGGATGTGAAGAGAGTTTCAACCAGTATAAAAAAAGTATTCATAAAAAATTGCCTACCCTACCTTTATTTAAGATCACTAAATCAACCTGAATACATGAATTCATTCCAAAAACAAAGTTAGAAAACAGCTCACAACTTTTTATAATGTGTGTGTCAAGGTGAAAATATTGTCAGATGATTTAACCTGATCCACCACTGCATTCATCAGCTGTTTTTGGCCAGTAGAGGCCAGACATGAGACGCTTTTAATGCCTGATAGTTAATCTCCTGTCTGTGAAACTCATTCAAGATAACCTTTGGAACTTAAAAGGAACTTATATCAAAATATTCTAAGACTTACTCTATAATGTAACCAAGGCCTTTCACCAGAGTTGATACATAAAGTTATTTATCATACTATGCGTTTAAAGTAACATAAAAAAAAACTTAATTCTTGGATTTGGACTAGAAAATGACATGATGAAGTCATAAAAAATGACCAAATGAGATTGACTATCCAAGAAACCAGTTTTTCGAGAGTATCGTTGAAGAGGATCGTATAATGAGCATAAAGACTTGCGGTGCTTCTGAAATGGTACACAGCCTCCTTATAAACTCACACATTGCTTTCAAAGACAATTATATATGTAAGATACTAATCACACAAACTAGGCAAACATCAGCTGTGATGACCATAAAATCTGTAAATATTAAATGTGTAATTTCAATGCATTTCAACATCTTTTTTTAAAGGATAGGATGTTAAGAATCAAGATCATCCTGGTCAGAAATAGTCTTTAAGAGGATTTGGGCTCAGAGTTCATTTGCTTGATTTGTTCTAATTAATGGTGAAAGAGAAACACTCATCCCAGTGTAATGCTCTACTACAGACACAGAAACACCAATCCCAATACAGCACTGGGGAATGTTACTTTTTTTGTATTTTAGATTACTGTGCTACTCTTAATTAAAGCTGTACTCTACAGAACATGTTTGGGATTAAAAAGCATATGTTAAATAAAATTTCTTATTATTATCAATGTTGAAAACATGTTTTCAAAACATCAATGGGTTTTTTTTACTGTCACTTTTGGTCAATGAGTCCTTGCTGAATAAAAGTATTAATTTATTTTTGTAATATATTAAAATAGAGAACAATTGTATTAAATTGTAGCATTTCACAATATTACAGTTTTACTGTATTTTTGATCTAGAGCCTTGGTGAGCACATAAGACTTCTTTCAAAAACGTAACTTTTTTGACCAGTCGTGTATATGTAAATGTAAAAGTACAACACTCACATGTTGGGTTTCTGTGTTTTATGAGGATTCTCCCCGACATGTTTTTATACTGTACATTCTATAGATGAACCCTAATAACCCTCACAGAAACCATTCTGTATTTTTAACATTTTAAAAAATATCTTCATTTAGTAACATTTATAAGCAGTTTTCCAAAAATTTTGTCCCTGTAACCTCAAAAAATACATGCTTTACCTTCCTTGTGAGGGCATTTGTTCCCCACAATATTAGAGAAGACCTGGACCACACACACACACATAAACAAGTGTTCAAAACTGCGTTCTCTCCTTATCCCGATTCACTACTGTAAGCCAACAGTTTCGATTTATTTTATGCATGAATGGGTCTGATTTGGTCGGAAATTTCAGATTTACACCGTTCATCCTTTAGTATATCATGTCTGTAAAAAAAAAAAAGCAAAGAAACATCTCCTCCGTTCTTGTCTTCAAGTAATATAAAATAACACAAAAAATCCAAATGCAAGACTTTGCACTCAATAAATTAAACAAAAATAAAAGTAACATGTTTCACTTTTATCAGTACTTCCAAAACTTGCAAGCAACACTGCAACATAATTCAGAATTACTCACAATACAGTGCAGGCTACTTCTGAATCTTGTCGACACAGATGAGTTAGCTTGTGCATCCCATGTGAGAAGACATGAGAGGTCTGTCTGAACTGAACATTGTGTCCTGGTCAGTTGTTGGCGGGCCCGCGCAGTTTAACAAGAGGTCATGTACAGTATTCAGGCACAAACACAGTATTAAAGGCCTCTTCAATGCCTTTGTGCCCTTTTCATGCTCACAGGCTCGACCGAACCAACCCCATAATTATCTAAATCAATTAATTAAGGATCGTTTGGCTCGCAGTCTATCTTTTGAGCTCTCATTTGTTTGGAGATGGTCATTGCGGTCACCATGTCTGATTTGATAATCTGAGGTTTGCTAGTTGGTATAATAACAACTACTAGCATTGTTTTCCCCCTTTAGATGAACCGATTCTTCTTCTTATTTGTCTAATCAAGTTATTTTGTGTAGTATTTTTCACAGTCTATGTTGTTTCAAAGCAGCTTAATGTAAAATAACATTCGCACTGGATAAAATAGTTTACTGAATGAATACATGTCAGTTTTATCTTAATTATTTTTACTATTTATTTATTAGGGGTGTAACTATATTCAAACCGAACCGAAAAACCACGATACCACCCACGGTACGAACCCCTGCTGCCCAGAACTGACCTTAAGTCACAAAACTAAATTATTCCTTTACATATCATTAAATAGTAATTAGTAGTAAACACCAGTAAATTTTCAGTGCATGTCTTATGTGTACGCGACGAATACAGCTTTAGCCCAACCTCAATAACAACCAATAATCGCAATAAGCTCCACGTTTTGTTACTTTAGATAAGAAACAACCAGGGCTGGGTAGGTTACTTTTAAAGTGTATTTCACTGCAGATTACAAAATACATGCTTTAAAAAGTCATTTGTAACGTATTTCGTTACATTACTCAAGTTTAGTAACTTAATCTAAATACTTTAGAAAACTTTAGAATACTAATAAGTGTGGAACAAACACAAAAAAGGTCATTGCAAGTTTTTATCTCACAATTCTGACTTTTTCCCTCAGAATTGCGTGATATAAAGTTGCAATTGCGAGTTATAAAGTCAGAATTATGAGAAATTAACTCGCGATATTGAGAAAAGTCAAAATTATGATAAAATCACAATATTGACAAATGTCAAAATTATGAGATATAAACTGGCAATATTGAGAAAAGTTAGAATTATGAGATATAAACTCCCATACTAAATTCACAATTGCAAGAAAAACAATTCTGACTTTATAACGACTTTATAACTTGCAATTGTGAATTTAAATCTCGAAATTCTGAGAAAAAGAAGTCAGAATTGTTAAATGCAAACTCACAATTGTGAAAAAAAAAACACAAATTGTGAGAAAAAGTTGCAGTGAGCAGTGAATTATAAAATGACTCACAAACAACTCTCACAAAACATGAAAACAGTACAGGACAGTTAAGTTGACTGTTGGGCAATTTCTTTTTATAAACTCAGTCATTTTGTCTTGTTCAGGACAGTACTGAATAAAAATAACAAAATTTTTATGATCCCTCTTAAAAGTATTAAAATGTTGGTGAAACTTAACTCTGCTTTTTCAGATGGACAGAGTCAGAGAATCACCAATTACTGTTTAAATGACATTAAAATTCAAAGTAATCACTTTGGTAATCTAAAATACTTTTCAGATGTAACTGTAATCTGATTACCACCCATTTAAAATGTAACTGTAATGAAATACAGTTACTCAAATGTTGTATTTTAAATACGTAACTAAGTTACTTGTATTTCGTCACTCCCCAACCCTGGAAACAACGAGTCATATTTCAAATTCTGCCCATTTCATCGAAATTCAAACAAAAAAACAAAAAAGCCGTTTTGTTACGTGACAGATCACTATACAGGTGAACACAATCATCACATCTCTTCCTCTTCATTAATAAACATGAATGAACATCTTAAGGTATGTTGTAAGAGACAGTACAACTTACTGAAACATATCTCATGTAATCGCTCAATCTACTGCGAAAGACTTTCATTTCATTTCATTTTTCATCATTTAGCAGATGCTTTTATCCAAAGCAACTTACAAGGGGAGCAATTAGGGGTTAGGTGTCTTGCTCAAGGGCACTTTAGTCAAGGTGGATAGAGTGCTGTTTATTCACAATCCCCACTTTCAATTCCTGCTGGCGTGGATCGAACCAGCAACCTTCTGATTACAAGTTCAACTCCCTCACCACTAGGCCACGACTACCCAGGATACATATAAATAGCTTGTAAACAATGTCACATACCATTTATTTACCTCAGAAAAGCCATTGAGTGTCTACAGCTTGTTAGTTCACTAGATAAATGAACTCTTTCACTTCATAGATGCACTATATTAGCCTATACATTAATTGTGTTAATGTATTTTGATTATTTAATGTACCCAATATTTAAATAAGTCTGTCATGAAAATGTGTAGGTACAGTATATGATTATATTTCAACAACAAATTGGAGTAAAAACATATTTAGATTTAGAAATTAATTCAAAAACTGCCTCATCTGCAGTGTACATGTTTGCAAACGGTTGCTATTTGAGTGTTGATTATTATATCTAAAAATAAATAGTGACTGAATTTAGGCTAATAGTTTAGGCTCGGTTGTTAACCTTTACTATAATGTAAAGGTAAGGGCTCCCTATATAGTTTACAGCATTAGCAGAGATCATTTGTTTATCCTTAAGAAACTTTTAATCATATTTGAATTCGTTTAAAGACACAATTTGTTCAGTTAACCACTGTTTAATACAAAAAAGAAAAAAAAAGAAGCAATTTTATGTTTAGTTTTCTCCCCTCCCGAACCATGACTTCAAAACCAAGGTGTTTTGTGTACCTTTACACCCCTATTTATACATTCTCATCTAAAAAAAAAGATTAACAATTTCAATGGACACCACCAAACTGGCAACATTGATCCCTCAATGCCTGTTAGTGGGTTTCTAATGGCGGAGACGTTTGTTTGTATACCATTTTTAGGCTTTGAAGACACTATATACTAAGTACATAAGACGCCATTCAGTGGCGGTTTCTCATGTTCCAAGAGATCGTTTCTCTAATCCCAGCTGCCATCTCACCTCCAAAGAATATTCTCACATGGGAAGATCGGCAGATGCACAAGGACTCTCAACCTGAGAATTTGAAGGCTTGGGTGGTTTGGGTAAATATCTCCAGAGTTTCTTCTAGTTCCTGATGATCTGCTGGATTATACCTCGACTAACAGAATGTAGTCACAGATTAGATGGGGTGACAGACCGAGCTCGGTCATGACCTTATTGTCTGACCCCTTTGACAGGTCACCTGAGGTGCTCTTTAATGGTTTTACTGTAAATGTAGAAGTGGGCTAAAAAAAGAGAGAGAGAGAAACTTCAGAGATGGTGATAAAAGGGAGAATGGATTTTAATATCAAAATCGAGACTATGAAGAGGACTATGATTTGATTTATATGTGTTTGGAGGGGGTGGGGAAGAGAAGGAAACTTCCTTCCTGTCCATTAAAAGTGTTAAAAGATGCAAGTGGCCTCTAGACAAGAGAGGAAGAGGAAACCCCATACCACAACACAAACATCCAAAGAAAAGTGGGATTTTATGACCCTATTTCTTAATGATTGAATTTGCTCAAGTAAAACTTAACAAAACATGAATGAGATGAATGAATGGAGTTTGCTGTATCGAAACAAAACAGTTAAAACTTAAATATGAGCACCAATAGAGGCACTGAAGTAAAAAAAAAATGTTTCCAAACAGAAGGTTGAGACTGAACAGAGCAAATGACGTTTATATCATCAACCGACTGAACTAAAGCTTCTCTCTTCCTCGGGTCAAGGAGACACTTCCTCCTGTCAATCACTCTTATGCAAGCCACAGAATACAGACTGACCTCTGACCCCATCAAAAGGGGTCAAGTCACTCCTTCTCACACCTCTACACAATGGGGACACAAAAGTGCAGCTTAGGCTGTTTTTTTTATCTTTCATTTAAGATGTGTATGTTTGTGTCAAGTTGTTTATTTAGTATAGTTACATTTATGATTATATACATCACACAACTGCTAGAAAAGTGTCCCATGAACAGTAAAGAAGGCTGTTTCGCCGTCCCGTCCTGAATGCACACCTAAAAATCCACTGACAGCTAAATAATCAGAATCAGTCTCTGCCGCCCCCTTGCGGACATTATATTGATGGATTGCTTAGCTTTTCTTCTTGAACTTTGAAAAATTGTGTATCAAAATCAACTTAAGCACTACTTTACCTCTCAGTGGGTTTGTTTAGGTTACTCTACTCTAAATATCACCAGTTGTGACTACCTAATGCACAACTGTCACCTGTATGCAGAGGACAAAGTTATCTGCAATGATTATTACACTATGTTTGCATGTATTCATTTAGAACATTTGTTCAGAGAGACTTACTGATGAAGAAATTAAGTGATTCATTATCAAGGAACCATACTTTAGTCAAGTCAGTCAAGTCACCTTTATTTATATAGCGCTTTTTACAAGGCAAATTGTGGCAAAGCAGCTTTACATTAATAATTGGCAAATAATTTTTGGCTGCACAGCAGCTCCCAAAGAAAATGTCATTGTCCAGCTTATTCTATATGTTATTGATTCATTCGGTTGCAAAGGTCGGTAGTTATTAGTCTAGTTAATTTATGTATATCAGCACTGGAGAAAACAGTGACGTAATCGTCCGGCTCAGTTCGCATACAACAGTGCCAATGCAGGCATACCAAAAACACTGCTGAATATCAAGCAAGTGTCCCTAACTTAAGCAGGCTAGGAACCAAAACTCCAACAAAATGGAGAAAAAAACCTTGGGAGAAACCAGGCTTAGTCGGGGGGCAGTTCTCCTCTGGCCAACAGTGAACACTTGCCCGAAACTCAGGCAGAGTTACAGGTCATAAATCCGATTTGGGATAGCAACAGTCAAAGTATTTAATCCAGTTCCATCTAGTGTAAGATCTTTTTCATCACGCCGGTATGGGACGGTTTGTTGGGGATCTGTGCCACTGGCTGATGTGTTGGTAAGGCCCTCAACGGGATGAGCTAGTTCACACAGTCTCCGCCGACACCCCAGGGCCACACTGCGCACAGGTGTAGGTTCCCCATCCGACCCGGACACGGACCGGATCCAGCCAATCATGTTTAGTAGTAGCCTAAACCAGAAGCATGCTCAGAACACAAGAGAATTTAGCCAGTCTGTATAGTAGAAAAAATCAAATCATATTCAGATTTGAAAATAGCAAATAATAGTATGTGAACTCATTCGATTCTTTTTAAGGAATCATACCAGGATGAACCTTATGAGGTTGTTTGAGAGAATGTTTGATCTAGAAATAGGTTGTGATTTTGAACAATAATAGTTTGAATTGTAATAATAGAATATTGTTATTGTAGTGTATAGTTTGTTGGGATAGTAGCGTTGTTCAATATTTTTTGTTAAAATGGTTACATTGGTACAACTGGTAGCGGCAAGTGACTGTGTTTATGAGTGAGCTATCGAGTCATTCCTTAACCGATTCGTTCAAACAAACTGATTCATTCCAGATTGCTACTACCGCGTTGCTCTGAAACAGTCAAGGATTGATTTTGCGTTGGCTTCGTTTGGACTTGCGGTTAGCTTAATCAGTCTTTCTTTTCATATTTAAATGAGACCAGTCTTTCTAATCTAATGTTAAAAAGTTATGACAAGTCTTACAAAAAAAAACTAACTAACTCTTTCTTTCCCCTTTGCTCTTCTCCCTCTGCACAAATGTCTGCACTTCGAAAGACCCCTCTGTCTAGCTCATGAAGTTTGTAGACAACATCAGCCAACCTCTAAAACCTGTACTCTTCCAGAAAATCCTCACAGACCGCGTTCCGTGTTCAAGTTAAGAAAAAAAAACGGAACTGGCGTCTCGTCAGTTAAGCTTTTTCTGTAAGTTGAATAGGGAAAAGGCGTAAGACGCTACGTAAGCTTTTTGAACTGCACGAGGCATTGCGCTTTCTTCATAACTTGAACACGGAAGGGGGTCTGGTGTAAGCTAGATATTTCACTTCACATCTTGTTAAATATTTTTTTTTTACACAAATGCATCCTATGCCTATTGCCATTATAAAGCTTGGATGGGTCAGGATATTTATTGATATATCTCTGATTGTGTTCATCAGAGAGAAGAAAGTCACATACACCTAGGATGGTTTGAGGAAGAGCAAAGCTTGGGGTAATTTTCATTTTAAAGTGAACACATCCTTTAAATGCCTCCCAAGGCATATGCCTGTATACAGTCGTGGCCAAAAGTTTTGAGAATTACATAAATATTGGATATTGGAAAAGTTGCTGCTTAAGTTTTTATAATAGCAATTTGCATATACTCCAGAATGTTATGAAGAGTGATCAGATGAATTGCATAGTCCTTCTTTGCCATGAAAATTAACTTAATCCCAAAAAAAACCTTTCCACTGCATTTCATTGCTGTCATTAAAGGACCTGCTGAGATCATTTCAGTAATCATCTTGTTAACTCAGGTGAGAATGTTGACGAGCACAAGGCTGGAGATCATTATGTCAGACTGATTGGGTTAGAATGGCAGACTTGACATGTTAAAAGGAGGGTGATGCTTGAAATCGTTGTTCTTCCATTGTTAACATGGTGACCTGCAAAGAAACGCATGCAGCCATCATTGCGTTGCATAAAAATGGCTTCACAGGCAAGGATATTGTGGCTACTAAGATTGCACATAAATCAACAATTTATAGGATCATCAGCAACTTCAAGGAAAGAGGTTCAATTCTTGTAAAGAAGGCTTCAGGGCGTCCAAGAAAGTCCAGCAAGTGCCAGGATCGTCTCCTAAAGAGGATTCAGCTGGTGCCACCAGTGCAGAGCTTGCTCAGGAATGGCAGCTGGCAGGTGTGAGCGCATCTACACGCACAGTGAGGCCAAGACTTTTGGAAGATGGCCTGGTGTCAAGAAGGGCAGCAAAGAAGCCACTTCTCTCCAAAAAAAAACATCAGGGAAAGATTGATCTTCTGCAGAAAGTATCGTGAATGGACTGCTGAGGACTGGGGCAAAGTCATATTCTCAGATGAAGCCCCTTTTACGATTGTTTGGGGCATCTGGAAAAAGGCTTGTCAGGAGAAGAAAAGGTAAGCGCTACCTTCAGTCCTGTGTCATGCCAACAGTAAAGCATCCTGAGACCATTCATGTGTGGGGTTGCTTCTCATCCAAGGGAGTGGGCTCACTCACAATTCTGCCCAAAAACACAGCCATGAATAAAGAATGGTACCAAAACACCCTCCAACAGCAACTTCTTCCAACAATCCAACAACAGTTTGGTGAAGAACAATGCATTTCCCAGCACGATGGAGCACCGTGCCATAAGGCAAAAGTGATAACTAAGTGGCTCGGGACCAGAACGTTGAAATTTTGGGTCCATGGCCTGGAAACTCCCCAGATCTCAATCCCATTGAGAACTTGTGGTCAATCCTCAAGAGGCGGGTGGACAAACAAAAACCCACTAATTCTGACAAACTCCAAGAAGTGATTATGAAAGAATGGGTTGCTATCAGTCAGGATTTGGCCCAGAAGTTGTTTGAGAGCATTGCCAGTCGAATTGCAGAGGTCCTGAAAAAGAACGGCCAACACTACAAATACTGACTCTTTGCATAAATGTCATGTAATTGTCGATAAAAGCCTTTGAAGCGTATGAAGTGCTTGTAATTATATTTCAGTACATCACAGAAACAACTGAAACAAAGATCTAAAAGCAGTTTAGCAGCAAACTTTGTGAAAACTAATATTTATGTAATTCTCAAAACTTTTGGCCACGACTGTAAGTGCAATATCCCACTGCTTTGTGCAATATCTATGTAGACCTATGTAAATTTAATTGATATTTATTCATATTATTCATAATACTGTAAATGTTTATAATCTGTAAATATGTTTATTATGACTAAACCTAACTGTATCTTTACACTTCTTACAATTATTGAATTGATTACTTTATTTCTATATATGTGCAGTGCAGCACAGACTGTACACAACATTATTAAATTCTTGTTTATTGAACTGTAGTATAAAAGCAATATCACACTCGCATTCATTTTTGTGATATTTCTTAAAGGTACACTATGTAACTTTACTACGTAATCCTCTAGTGGTTAAAAAAACAAAACTGCAAGCATTTTGCGGAAAAACGTTATTTTGGTTGTGCTTCGGTTCTGTGTGACTGCGGATGAATATGGTTCATTCTCATAACTAAAAAAGACAGAGAGATTATCCTACTGCTCATAAAACATCCCACAAGGCTTCAAGCTGACTAGTGAAGACGTTACTGTTGCTATAGCCATTAATAGACACGGTACTAAATAAAATAAATTCAGCACAGAACTATAACAACCCATAATGAAATGACCCTTCGCAACGACCATTTACAATGCATTTTATTTGAGAGATACATATGGCAATTTATCTGTTCAATAAAATGCCTTACTAACCTGTTGAGTAATTAAAGCTCCATCTCCATGCCATTTCAAATTGCTTGAGTTCTTGCCAAGACGATGTTTATTCTCTCGTTATTACATGCTCTTTCTCTTTTTGCAAGCAGACTCTCCTCTGTCCGGAATTTATTTTGAAGGTTTGAGATTTAGTGTGTGCTCCATGTCAACCTCTTTCCCTCATTGTTCCCACTCCCACACCATGCAAGCGTCAACTTTTCTCTATTCACGAATATGACAAGACAAGTGACGTATGCGCAATTTCCAGCGGAAATAATAGTGAATCTAGATAAAACAAAAAGGACTGATGAAGTATTTACTCATCATTTAAATTTTGTACCTTTAATTATAGATTATTTATTTAAAAATCACATGGTACACTCTTAAAAATAAAAGTTCCTTGTATGTTACCATGAAGAACCTTTAACAGCATGGGATCTTTCAAATGCACAAAAGGCTTTTTATAGTGGAAAAAGTTCTTCAGATTTATTTATTGCACCCTGTAAACATTTATGTCCTCTCTTCACTTTGAGAATAACAAAAGACATGATTACGTTAAAGGAAACATTTCAAGGAAAGGGAAAGTGAAACAGAGTAGATGTAAAGGAAAAGATAAGATGAGATGAAGAAGAAGATTTATGGCATATTCCTGTTTTCTCTTGCCTGAAGGGCGATTGGGAAAAGAATGCAAACAGAACAACACCCACACACTCCCTCTGCCTCTCTGCAGGTTTGGGCATTATATAAAGCTCAGCCCACACTCAGTGGTCTTCAGTCTCCGAAGAATACAATCAACGACCGTTCACTATGAATAGACTGATATTTGCCTCTTTGCTGCTCTATGCAGCATCTCAAACTGGTGAGTAATATGCCATATCACTACTTTTTGTCAATTTATGCTACAAGAAATCCATTTTTGTTGCACATTTCTACATTTAAGCATGGGGAATAGATGTTTAATTATTGTGTTATGTGCAGGTGAATGCATTACAGGAGGAAGTGAGGCTGATGCGCACTCTCGTCCGTACATGGCTTCACTTCAGTGGAATGGAAGACATGAGTGCGGTGGCTTTCTGATCTCCAGTCAGTGGGTCATGAGTGCAGCACACTGCTTTGAGAACGGGTATGTGACATTATGACGCTATGAGCTGTCCGACAGCATTGAGACGCAAAGATGAAAGGATTTCAGTCTCAGATTGCTGTGATTTGTTTAGAGGGGTCGTTTTGATTTTGTTTTGAAGTTGCAGAAATACAAAGTTGCAAAAAGATAAATGTCCTGTTTGTTGCAGGAGGTCTTCCGGCGTTAAGGTTGTGTTGGGTGCTCACTCCCTGTCTGCTGCTGAGGACACTAAACAAACATTTGATGTCAGTGCAGTCTACAGCCACCCTGACTTCACTAAAAGCAACTATGACAATGATATTGCCCTGGTCAAGGTACATGCTTTGATCCAATCATATAGCTGAACATGAACATAAATCTGTGTATGTGTGTGTGTGTGTGTGTGTGTGTGTGTATATATATATGCTGGCAAAATGAGTCACAAAGAGCAAATTTTCAAAAATGAGTTAGTTATTCTCACATTCTCCATTAAAAAACCTTCAAAATGACGTGTAATTTGTTGGAATTGGACAAAAAACGAAGTGGCTAAACCTGTGGCTAAAACTTATATCTTTAAGGGGAAAACAAATGTATATAAATATTCATTCAACTTTTTTCAATGATTCCACAATTGTTTGATTAACATTATTATTACAGCCTATATATTACGTGTGTATCACACGGATCTAATATAATGTTACACATATGTTAAGACATAACAGATAATGTTTGCACGAATGCCAAGACAGATTTTTTGAAATCCCGTAATTCTATGTGTATATCGGGATCGCGCGCTGTTTGAGGCGTCTTTGTGCGCTCACTTCGGATCTGTCGGTCAGTGCACATTATCACATTTCATTGGTTCAGACTCACGCCCAGTGCTGCCAATTTAGCGATTTTGTCGCTAGATTTAGTGACTTCCCCACCCCTTTTGAGAATTTTTAGCAACAAATCAAGCAACTTCTTGGACAAACCTTATCTAGATTCCGCAACTTGCCCACTGTTACTTGCCCAGTGAACTCTCCAGTATGACGTCATCTACAATTAGCGACCAGTTTTAGCTACTTTCAACTGAAAGCAACTGGCAACACTGCTTCTACCATTGAGATTTTGATATGAGTATTCACAAAGTTGGAATGCTGCACATTACAACGAGACCAAACTTGGACTGAGGGGAAGCGTCAAGGTACTCCTCTCAGAAAATGTACGAATAAAGATACTTTTAGATGTTTTTTGCTACTTGGGGCACTGGGAAAGCTAGACGAAAACCTCAATTTTGACAAAAATGTATATTTAAAAATGTATAAGAGATCATGTTTCTACAGCAGACTGTCAAAATCATGTGATGCTCTTGTTATTGACAGCTGGAAACGCCAATCACTGAGAGTGATGCAGTGAAACCGTTGGAATTCCAACGTGACAAAGAGGGTGATCCAAAGGAGTCTGCTGTCGTGGAAACGGCTGGATGGGGCTCTTTGAACAACCTGGGAGGACGACCGGACAAATTGCAAGAGCTCAGTATCAAGGTCATGTTGCGACGTCTATGTGGTCGTGGTGATCACTATGGACTGAAGTTCACCACAAACATGCTCTGTGCTGCAGAAAGACGAAAGGACACCTGTGATGTAAGTTTTCACTGAATTGGTTCATAAAGCACTGACATGACCGCTATAGGTGGAGACAAACCCTAAAATATGACCTCTCTCGCTTCCGCTGTCTTTCTCTTTATAGGGTGACTCCGGAGGTCCTCTCTTATACAAGGGCGTTGCTGTGGGGATAACCTCTAATGGAGGGAAAAAATGTGGCTCCACCAAAAAGCCCGGACTCTACACGATCATCTCCCACTACACTAATTGGATTGACAGTACAACCACCCAGTAAAAAAAAAGCTGTGGAATCCTTTGCATATATATAGCCTATATTTTTCCTGTATATCTCATCTACATAAATAAAAACTTTTCTACACCTACCTAAATCTAGTCATGGTTGTTTTTGTTGTTGTTTACATGAAATGTTTACTTCTTTAAAGTGTGTGTTTGGGGGCATATTACTGTGGGTCGTTGAACATATCTATCCTAAAACAGATGTCAAATATTAAATGTTTAGCTATTTGCATCTTACCACACACTGTAGAAAAACTAAAGCATTGTGTTGCATTCATACTCTTCTGTGAGCAGTGAGCCTCTGATCGGCCATCATTTTGACACTGACGAGCCTAAAAATGTAACTTTTTAAACTGTTTGTCATTCTAACAACAAACAGATACGTGTTTGGTACGTGTCAAAGTATCATCTACATGAATGCCAGGGCCCAAGTTTCTCAGCAGAACATTATCCAGACCATAACGGCCAGGAAATACTTCAAGCCAAGTTATTTTTCGTTTATCGTTTAGGGTTTACTTCACATATCAGTTTTATATTATATTATATTATATTATATTATATTCAAAACATATCTCTGCATAGCCCTTTCACTGAGTTAACCGGGCAAGAGTAATATCAACAGTTCTTACACTTGTCAGTATTTGCCATTTTGAAATACATATTGTGGCTCAAGATCAAATTTGACATTCACTTAGATGCAAACCAAAACTGGTACTTATCTGCATTTTTAAGAAATAATTTTAAGAGGAAGTAGAAGAGTTTTTTTTTTCTTTTTCATTTTTTGCTATTTTAACTTTAATGGATCACAAACTGATAACAGTGATCTTCTATTGCTGATAAATAAAGAATTTTCGTATGTTCTGACAGTTCAACAACATCTTTTGTGGATTTGTGTGTAACATGTTGCAATGATAAACTGCTCATTGTGTTATGTAAGACTTTTTGAGTGCATCATTAAATCTGAGTTATGAAACACAATGTTATTTACATACGAAATGCCAGTACAATCCAGCTGCTGGAGCTAACGGAATCTTTCCCAATTAGTACGTTAAACAGACCACTCAACACCCATCTGTTTTGCAGTATAAGCTATCTCTAACTTTAACAGTGTCTGGTCTTTTGAGGAGGCTATTTTTCATTTTTTGGTGTTGCAAAACCCCCATACTGTTTGAAGCTGCAGGCGTTTGGATGCCAGATTATGGCTCCTTGACCTGGTTATAATTGGCAAAGTTCAGGAAATTTCCATTGTTTTATGTGCAATATCTGTTCTGAAACACACAAACCATTTCCAGGAGGCTGGCCGTTGGCCCCATACCTATTTATATTCTTTATATTCAATAGATTTCTATTGTGGTGACAATGGATGAAAAGGACAACATTCTCTGTAATCTCTTGGACAAATGTCCCTCAGTTAAGGACAGATTGGACCAGGACCAAATCCCAAAGACTGCCCTGAGACAGACACCACTTGGCAGACGAAAGCAAGGGTGACCTAAAACAACATATCCCACTAGGGAACGAAGAGGAACAAGTAATAGTTAAGCAAAAGGGTTCTGGAAGACTTCTTGAAAAATTCTTGATAACCAGTTCAGCTTACGTTGGAAGGACCACAAGGATGTTGAACTGAAAAACCCCTGTAGGGTCAATATTTCATAAGAACATTACATTCTCTCTTTTAGGTTTAATTGGGTTTTTTCGTAACATATGACATACTCCTCCCGCTGAGTCTGGTTCTTGTCTTCCCTTCTCCCATGCTGTCAGAGTAGAGAGTGTCCAGTCCTCTGGAAATAGGCCCAAAACAAGAATCGTGTTTGTCTTAAGTGAACATAAATTAAACACCAGTACATACTCATTGATGTTCACATGTCTTTCTTCTCAAGTTCGGATGTGTTTTGCTAAAATTGCTCTTGTTCAGAAAGTATTTACAGAGTGTTTGTCCACTAGCTCCTCGGTAGCTTTTAAGGATAGGGGTTGTGTGAGTGCTGTGGAGTGATACCATTTAGTTCAAGTCTTGTTTTGTTGAATTTTGTGTGATTGTATGATTGTACAGCACTTTGATGTGCAGTTGTTAAGGTACTTTATAATTACATGAAATGAAAACAAAATATCCCAAAAGGAGACATTCCACTAAAAAACAGAAAACATCTGCCATTCAAATGTTTTTTAAAATTGTACAACATCATGCTTTTCACAAAGAATAGGATTTGTGAGACAGATGAAGGAAGCAATGCTTGCTCATTTCAGAAAGTTAGAGGTGTTGAACATTTACAGCTGCTGCCATGGTTGGCATTTGATGATAGATCACTGTGTAAGCTAGTTGTGATACTTGGCCAATAACAGGAAAATCAGATAGCATTGAAAAACAGAAAGGAAGTCAATTCCTCAGGGTCAAGAGCTGGATGCTTTCCAGGCTGTGTTCTTGTTTTCCGGAGCACTAGACAAGTTCACTAAACAAGTCGAGTAATACATTGTGGGTGAGTTCATAAAGTCAATTTCTTTCTAGTGAAGTACAGTGTGTTCAGCGACTTAACGCAACCATCCAGGGCATTTTCTGTGCTTACCAGTTAAAGGTACACTACTAAAAACAACTGTATCATAATGAAAGTTTGTGCTTGTCTAAGTGTGTCTTTGTTTTGGAACTTTGGCAGGGTTTTATGTGTTTTTAAAGGAAGTTAAACAAACTGCCTGCCAGGTCTTTATCTAAGTGTTATCATCCCCAAAGCCATCTACCGAAGTTCCTGTTTCTCTATTTTTGCTGCTCTCAGACCTACACAAATGAGTAGGCTTGATAACATCGCGATAATGTTGCGAAATTTGTCCTTCATCTCCCAGCTCCAGAATGTATTTATTTTATATAATAATAAAGGCTTAAGCCATTTCTCAAACTTTCTCACAGGGGGGAAAAATCATGGCGAGAATCCACATGAAAACACCAATGGAATGTGTAACAGTATAGCCTGTTTCAACAGTGATGCACACAACACAAACGTGGCATTACAAACTGAAGACAATAGAACAGAACTAACATTAAACATTACCAATAGCCCATATAAACATGTATAGCAGTTCTTTTTTTCCCAGAGAATTTCATGTTAAACTATATTTCACCCTTGCTCAGGGATTTAATGGACCGTGGTTGGCTGGTGGACCACAACAAACCTGCGACCAGCTGATCATATCAGTTTAAGGTGGTCAATTTGCTCTTTGAAAGTCAAGTCACCTTTACTTATAGCGTTTTTTACAATGCATATTGTGGCAAAGCAGTTTACATTAATAATTGGCAAATAATTTTTGGCTGCACAGCAGCTCCCAAAGAAAATGGTGTCATTGTCCAGCTTATTCAATATATTATTGATTCATTCGGTTGCAAAGATCAATAGTTATTAGTCTAGTTAATTTATGTATATCAGCACTGGAGAAAACAGTGACGTAATCGTCCCGCTCAGTTCGCATACAACGGTGCCAATGCAGGCATACCAAAAACACTGCTGAATATCAAGCAAGTTTCCCCAACTTAAGCAGGCTAGGAACCAAAACTCCAACAAAATGGAGGAAAAAACCTTGGGAGAAACCAGGCTTAGTCGGGGGCCAGTTCTCCTCTGGCCAACAGTGAACACTTGCCCGAAACTCAGGCAGAGTTACAGGTCATAAATCCGATTTGGGATCGCAACAGTCAAAATATTTAATCCAGTTCCATCTAGTTTAAGATCTTTTTCATCACGCCGGTATGGGACGGTTTGTTGGGGATCTGTGCCACTGGCTGATGTGTTGGTAAGGCCCTCACAGGGATGAGCTAGTTCACACAGTCTCCGCCGACACCCCAGGGCCACGCTGCGCACAGGTGTAGGTTCCCCATCCGACCCGGACACGGCCCGGATACAGCCAATCATGTTAAATGGTAAACCTTGGGATAAGCACTAACATAGTGGATGATCTCTAATGGCCATCTTGAACTAGCTATATCATGTTCCAAATATGGCTAAATATGCTCTAAATTTAATATAGTTTTTTTCAAACAGGGACAAGTTGGTAAAATTGTAAGATACAAAGGGTTTTAAGTAGCTGGCTATCCGCAACTGATATAGAAAAAGCCGTCATATTTGAATTGTTTCGATGTAACGTGATTTATGAGATTATTATACATGTATTACATTTATTCGGATAAAAAAAAATAATTCAACCGAGAAGAGCGTTGCTCTAGGATTGCACGAGACACAGCTAATATTTCTTCCTTTGACCTCAGAGGAGGAGGAGGCAATAGTGTCGTTCTTTTGTTTTGATTTTTGCAATAATTGTGTTCAAAAACAATTCTTATGACAAACTGATGAATATTTGTCATAAAGAAAGTTTTTATTTCAATCGCGGGATGGCGTTTTGTTTGTACTGTAACGCTGCGCAACGCTGAAAATGACGACTCCCCCCTCCTTGAAGAAATGGTATGCGCGGTTCCTATGCGCTCAAGTCTGTTGTTCTCACTGAGAGTCTCATTCTTACTATGGAGACTAGCAATAGAAATAGTGACCAATCTCCGTTTTAAATACCAAACAACGAACATGGCTGCTATAAGGAAAAATAAATCTCCTCTAATGACCGCTGCCGTAAGGTAATTATTGTTTTCCGTCGTTTATTTTCGTGCCGGTTATATTATAGGCGGTTGTTTTTATTTAAAAAAATGACGGTTGACGAGGCTCGCGGGCCAACTGTCCTCGCGCGCCTCATCCAGCTAAATATATCGTGTCAAAAGAAAGCTTCAGTATTAGTAAGATGCTGAAATGACCAGTTATTCAATAAAAATTTAATTAGCTTCTAGATAACCGTCGTTGAGCTAATTGTCGAGCGCCCCCGCCCACCCCTCAGTGTGAAATCATTATTCTCGCTTGATTTGTGATCCCGTGAGACACTTCTTCCCTTTCCAAGATGGTGACAGCACAGGAAAACTGTAAACATCCGTTCAACGCCTGGGTTTTGTTTAAATATGACCCTAAAGATGTGGATTTTGCTGTGTCCTTGAATATGAAACGTTTTCATTCGGTCATATCGGTATAACCAGTGATATTTGAATTCATTGTCAATTTCCCTCATAATTACGTGTCTCTAAATCCATTTTAGCTGCACATGTAGTTTTGAATAGACATATTTTAAAAAGTAAATATCTTTGTTTTGTGATAGTGGTGCAGTTGTAGAGTTCTTAGGCCTACACAAGCTTTGGTTTTGGTCGTGGAAGACCATCGTCTTGTTTCTCACCAACATACTCAAAGATGAAGGCCTTTCTTTTGTGGCCTCTTTTAAAGAAGATTTGCCATAACCGATGATATTAATATTACCCAAATATGAACATTCAAATTCGTAATCCAAACTCCTATGCTGTTGATTTGTCGTTGAGACAGATTTTCATACACATTTTGAATAATAAATAAGAAAAGTTTGTAGTGACCACTCAATGACTCCTTTCTCAAACCAATAACAAATGTTATCATGAAATCTATTAAATTTAAGCTACAATTGATTAAATACCATTACACGTTGTATAATCATTTCTTTTATTAATGGGTAGTGCTTGTTTTGTGTTTTTTTAGGCTGGCCTTGGCAAACTAGGCCAGTTAGAAACAATGAATTATAATTATCCTTTTAGTATTATACATGTACACGTATTAAAAATGATTGAATTAATTAAAACAACCTACATACTGACCTGAGATTAGACCCTCATTCATGAGTTTACCTAATCAACGTAAATACGCAATTTGTAAAATGTTAAACAGTATGACATAACGAAGTCTCGATTTCTGATTTCAGGTGAGTTTTATACACGCCTTATTCGAAATACGTGTTTCAGAAGCACCAATCACTAATTATGACACAAGTGTTTGATGCTTTAACTCTTTAAAGGCTCAAAAATAAAAATTCTGTCATCATTTACTCACCGTCATGTTGTTCTGAACCTGTAAGACTTTCATTTATCTTCAAAACACAAATTAAGATGTTTTTAATGGATCAGAGTGATCTCCTTAGATACAACTACCACTTTGATGCTTCAAAAAGTTCATAAAGAGATCGTAAAACTAATCCATATGATTTGAGTAGACTCAATCACTTTTAAATGATGAACAGATTGAATTTAGTCTTTTATTCACATATAATTTTCATTTTTGGGTGAAATATCCCTTTAATGAATGCAATGGATCTGGTTAGAAGAGATTATCAGTTAAGAATGACTCAGTCTGTTCCTCACATATATATCACATGACCTTTGAACACTTGGAGTACAGTGGATGAGTATGTCATAAAATTACTTTAATGTTGTTTTGTTTTGGTGCTTGACAGCCCTCAGTCAACATGAACTGTCCTGCATAAAGGTTTGGACAGACATGAGGGTGAATAAATCAATAATGATAGAAATTTGTTTTTATGAAACCGATAGTCCTATAAAGAGTTCGTCCTTCCTATTTCAAGTAATGCAGTATTATATTGTTTCGTATGTTTTGTTATTTCCTGAAACATGTTCAGTAAATGTAGCACAATGCTGTTTTGCAGCTGCTCCCGTTTACGGCAGGTCCAGGCTCTGCTAAGGGATGATGTTAATACAGCTCCAGATGGCATCCTTTGCTCCCTGGGTGAGTTAATTAATCAATATCACCTGTGCTGTTTCACTCATATTATCTTTACTCCAAGAGACAGGCGGAGATGGCTTGCTCCAGTGAGCCACCTGTAAGTAATATGCTGTGTTTGTGTTTGATTTTTCAGGTATTGACAGCCGCTACAATGAAGGCTGCAGCGAGCTTGCCAGCTACCTTTTCTGTGGCTTGTATAAACACAACCATTTTGACATGGAACAGATCCCAGAGGACTTCCCAGAAGAAGTGTTGGATGGTATGGCAACCTCTCATCCATTCATATTCACTGATTAGCTATTTAAATGCAGTCAGCCATTCTTTGCAGGAATGAGCCCATTTGTCGTACATCTTTTTGACTCTGTACTGTTGTATGACTGCTTTTTCCTAGACGTGATCATCCTTATTAAGACAGAGTGTGTCCATCTGTACTGCAACCCAGTGAATTATGGGTACTTGCTTCCCTATGTCTCTCATTGGAGGAATCTTCACCTCCATTGTCTGACTGAGACGGAGGTAATGATCTACTCCACAGCACTGCCTTTCATCATCTCTACTAGGGATGCACCTATATTTCAATTTGAGCTGAAAGGATAGGCCGATCATGTTGTGGCAGATATTTAAAATGTTATACTATTTTGTCTGAAGAAATTAAATGTAAAAATAACACGCATACACGTGCACACATATATTTAAATGATTAAATATAAAGTATAAAAATAAAATATGAATTGTGAGATTTGCTAGAGATTACATTGAACAGTTATTAGTGTTCTTAAATATTAAAGGATTAGTTCGTCTGTAAATAGAGGGGGAAATGAGCATTTAGACAATTAAATATCCAATATTTGATGAAAAATATCCAATATTGACCGTCACTCTCATATTCATCCACGCACTGTTCCTTTATATCAAATCTTCTATTTGTTGTGTTTCTCCTCATTTTCGATCTATTAGTATGAGGATGAAGAGGTGGCAGAGGAATTTAAGATTTCAAGTTTTGTGTCCATGGTTCAAGACTGCCGTTGTATTGGAATCCCCTACAGTTTACATGGTAAGCATGTGATACACTGATGTAGGTATCGCAAAAATATTGTACTTTTTTCTCATCATATTCACAGTTGATTTATGTTTTCCGTAGACCATGTTCAGAAGTTTGACATGTTCATGTTGGAGAAATGGCCCATCATTCAGGCATTTGCCTTGGAAGGAATCGGCGCCGGAGTGTTTTTCACCATGAAATATAAGGTTTTGAGTTTATAAGCTATTACTTTTACTTATACACAATATATAGAAGCTATATAGAAGTCATGTATGATATATAACAGGCATATAAACTAAAACAGCCTTTTTTATTATGTCCTTCACTAAAATTATTTGTGTCTTGCATCTTATAGCTCACAGATGTAAGTCAGAGACTCTGGCAGATCTACAGCAGATTGGACCCAATGTCTCTGGACTGCCTTCTCAAAGAGGTAAAACACTTGCATATATTGAAGCACGATTGCTTACCTTTCACATACCCGTTTCTTTCTTATACAAGAGTGGGTGTGATATTCTCTCACAGGATCTTCAGCTCTTCGAAAGACAATGGAGCTGTCTTTTCTCCAGTATGGAAATTGAGAGTGCACTGTCCATGCAGGAGCTGTCTGAGGCCCAAGTTGCAGAGGTACTGTTTGTAATATTATCCCTACCATAATTTTGCAACTATTTAAAGTCAAAAGGAAATCAAAGTTGCTTTTTAGATGAAGTCACCTAGGTTGCATGAGGTGGAAAAAATTGTTAATAAATAGTTATTTAGGCATTGTAGTTTCCACAAATGTCTGTAAATTTAAATTTAGGGCTCCATTCTGATATTGAAGCCTTCTTAAATGAATTGATAAAATCTGTCTGAATTGTATCAAGCCGGCTCCTGCATGTTTTTTTTTTTCTTCTCATTATTATAGCCATTTCATGTTGGCTGTAACAGTTACTGAAAATAATGTGTTGGGTATGATTCATTGTGTGATGCCTAATCTCATTTTCTTTGTCTTTCAGCATTTCAGAACATATTATTCACATGGTCTTATTTCCAGCAATATCACAGACAAGAGGTATTTCCTTGTGATACAGTGGCATTCTAAGATATTCTGTTGGAATAATTTCTTTGCAAGGCATATGATGAATTTTACATTGTTTTAACTCCAGTAAAAGCAGGCAGCCGTTCGTTTTGTTTGGGAGTCACTCTGCTAAGGAAGATCTGGAGAACTACTGTTTCACCTTTCCCTCTGAAGGCCACCATATCCGCAACACTGGCCCTGCTGGGAGTGTTGCCAAACACATGGTGAGAGAGCGCCACACAGCGGCATGATGACTCAGACCTCACATGAATTCCTTTCCTTCCTTTATGTATTTTTATACATACAACAATCTGATGTCTTGTTATCTCTCTCACAGCTGCTGCAGTGTGTGGCTCCCAAAGGGCCACTAGCTTGCGCTCGAACCTATTTCTTTGGAAGCACACATGTCCCATACTTGGGTAAGTGTACCTCTGCAGAATGTTTTTACTGAAAGCCTTCTCAATTTCCCTGCTAAGCTCACTGGTTCTTTTTAATCCAACAGGAAATGACAACACCCCCCAGCAGAAGAGCACAGATCTCCAGTAAGTACTCCAATCGTGCTTTCTACTGTTTTAATGATTGAATTGGTACTGAATTTAGACCTGTTGTTTTACAGGCTGCTTTCACATATCTACTCAGCTGTGGTTCAGTCTGTACTGGCAGGAATCAAATGTTTCTCTATCAACTCCAGTGCTAATAAGGTAAAATTACACCTGCAAAACTTTGACATTTTCAAATCATGCTGCTTTCTGTTGGTTAAAAAGCAAGTTTGTGTGAACAACTTCAACCTTGCGTAGTCTGCATGTGGAAATCTTTCACCCTCACAAGAGATTCCACATCACATGGGTTCCTATTAAGATGACTGATTTTGCCCATGAAAATTCGCTGAACAGTGGTAAATGTGATCGCACATTAATAGAACAGCAGAGACCATGCCCAACTATAATGCTAATGACACAGAGGAATGATATTGAAACTACTTTCAGAGAAAATCCAATGTGTGGATGGAAGTTATTGTCTGTTTGCGTGGACTCTAATGTAGCCATCATTATAGTTTTCATTCTTGGTGTGAATGGGCTTTCATCACAATCATTTTATGATGCCATCATTATGGGTATAGAAATATTGCTCTGGTTATTATAGAAAATGATGTACACGTATTTCTTCAAGGCAAAGGATGTAGCAGAACAAACGTTTCAGCTGGCCTTGGACAATTTTGGGTTGATTCAGTACAGGGGAGCTCTCAGGTATGCAACACACACAGAAATCACACGCTGTGGCAATAAACATTCCCAGAAGAAATCTGCAGAAGTTTTTTTTTTTTTTTTTTTTGCTGCATTTTCTGAGCTGTTTAGCAGTGAATTGAATGATTGGATTTAAGCACTGTCAAATCTGTTATGCATTCAATTATCATAAAATAATCCATACGGTTTCAGGGGGTTAATAAAGGCCTTCTGAAGTGAAGCGATGTGTTTTTGTAAGAAAAATGTCCAAGCTAGTATTATAGTTTATAAAGGTTTAAATAAGGATATATTTTTTTGGGGGGGTTGAATTAGCCCTTTAATTTTCTCTGGGGTTCTGAGCATTCAGATTACTTTTGGGCCTTAGCTATGAGACACGGTTTTCTAAAATGGATCTTGTATAAGAAACATTTTCTGCTTGCATTGTGAATTGAGAATCTACTTTGTCTCCTTAATTCAGGTCCAAAGCTGTTTTTAACATACAGGCTGTCAATAATGAGGGAACGTGAGTTTCTGTACACTAACACACACTGCTGTTCCCCTCACATGTTACTGTATTTTACACTTTCCTCTTTCCGTTCTTTTAATTGGTTTATTTCATAACTGATCTAAAAGATGAACAATGTTTGTTTACGCAGAATCATTCCCCTCAGTCATGAGGACAGTCGCTCTCTGGTAAAAACTGTGAGTAAAAACTTTTCCAGCCCACCTGGCGTTTTTAATTGTATGGCTGACTATATATTTTCATCGTACAGCTGACCTAAATGGCTGACCTCTCCACAGGCATCCATGATGGTGTATGATATCCCAGATCTCCAGTGTGGAGGGAACCTCGGGTCAATAGTTTTCTCTGAGTCCTTTCTAGAGTCCAGCGTTTACATTCAGCAGAGAGGTAAGAGTCCATTTAGTGACCGTATTCAGTGCTGAAAAACACTGGACATGTGACTGTAAGGCATTTCCTCTTCTGCAGATGGCGCTCTTTCCTCTGACAGCTGTTTCACTGTGCTCACCTCCTCAGTTCCTCGCTATGTCTGCTGGCTGGTATAGTACACTCGTTTTCTACCTCTACATGTGCAGAGTGAATGATATTTTTGATTATATGCTGAGTTAATTGACGTCTGTGTGTTATAGGTTGATGAGGCGGATGTGCGACTGTCTGAACAGGCTCAGCATCTGCTGAAGGTGAAGTTTCACAATGCAGTGGTTTGTACTAAACATTGAAGCTCCTCCCTCATGCGGTATTAACTCCTGTATATGCTTTAATATCTGTGTGTAAAAACAGGAAGAGGATGGTACGTGTTTGGGCATTCCACTTACAGTGAGAGACTCTGCCTACATGTTCTCCAACAGCCTGCTCTCTACACCTGAGGAAGGTCAGATTTCACTTTTATTGGGAGGTCATGGATTTAAGTAGTCTTTGTGAATAGGCATTAATGCTTTTGTGATGTTCTTATTGTCTTGTAGGGAAGCTGGTGTTTTTCTCTGAGGGTATCCTGTTTGTACATCCACATCATGGCTCCATCACGCTTCCTATGAGTCACATCAACACAATTAAACTCTATGATGGGGTGAGCAATGTTCTCATTCATTATATATTTGAGGTTAGAAGGATTTTATTTTTAAAGAAATTATTCAGAAAATGTCCTGATGATTTACTCACCCCTGTGTCTTCCAAGATGTTTATGTATTTCTTTTTTCAGTTGAAAATAAATTGTTTTTGAGGAAAACATTCTCATATAGTGGACTTCATATAGTGAAATTCAGCTTTACCATCACAGGAATAAATTATATGTTAAAATAGAAAACATCAATTTAAGACTTTATTAATATTTCACAATTTTATGGTATTTTTGATCACGTAATATTTTTTTTTTTTCACAGGACTCTCTGTCGGATATTTCGGTTCTGTTCATAGAGTATCAGACCTCTCTGCTTCGACACCTCCCATTCCCTTTACACAGCACTGAGCTCTCTCTGGCCATCGCTATACTTCCCAAAACCAAGAGCTACAAAAGCTTCTATTCACAGGTGCTCTCACACACATACATATGCAGGTGGAACATTTAGGTTTCATCCTGCAGAGTTGTTATATTCTGTTTAGTGTTTGCTTATAAATGAGTTGTGATATGATTTGCAGGTCCTGCCAGTTTGGCGTAAGTCAGACTCTGGACTGAGAGTGCAGCATGTCCTCAATGATCAGCTGAGCCCTGAGCACAAGAGCATGTGAGATAACACTTCATTCTGCATCAGCTCAGCCAACAGAATGGGGTCTGATTTGTTAAGATCTTATTCTGTGCTTGAGCCCAGAGGTATCATGATGTAGCATATGATGGTATCTGATGACGTGTTTCCTCTCAGGTACTTCAGGCTGTTTAAGCTTCATGAAACACACTCTCCAGTGGCAAACAGCCACAGAGCTGTTCTGAAGACTGCTTATCCACAGCTACCAGAGCAGGAGAGGTAACAGACACACACACTCATAGACCCTGTGCTATCTAGGGATGGTGTGGCAGAATGTAAAGCAGTAAAACAATCTTTTTTGACCTCACAAGCTATGACCATGACAAGTGACAAGACATTTTGTCAATAAGGTCCATAAATATAACGCCGCTGTGAAAGTCTGTCTATTTTGCATTTTTGTAGCTTAATATTTTTTGCAAAAAAAGTTGTTTTTATTATTGAAAGATCAACTTGCATTTCAAAATGTCTAGATGGACATGTGTATATATAATATGAAATACTTATGTTCAGGTTTCTACAGCATTTTGCCATCAGCAGTAGCGTGGGTGAAGAGTCTGTCTGTAGCGACCACTTGTCCACCGTGTTTTCAGACACTGTACTTGAAAGCACCAAACCTGAATCCAACAAAAAGGTGAAATGCATGTGTATACACAGAACACAGTCATGCATAATCTAGCCGACATGTCATGCTGGAGGAAACAGAGCATATGAATAATCATATATACGTGTGTGTGTGTGTGTGTGTGTGTGTAGGTGGTCCTCACTATCATTTCAGGATTGCCGGGCAGTCATAAAGAGAATCTGTGTGATTTCTTGATGAAAGTGAATCAAAATAGCACCAGGTGAGAACAATCAAGATGCCATGAACTATCATTATATCTATAATGTTGTGTTACATTTAAAATTGTACGTGGGAGATTCCTAGTGAGTGATATTTCTGACTTTAATGCATTTAAACATTTTGTTCTACTGCACCATTCAAGTAGAAGGTTGGAAATTCTGAGTTGAATGGAAAGTATTTTAGTATTCTTTATACTTTATTCTCCTATACTGAGTACTGTTTGATTGCCAGGTGGGAGGTGTTTTGCCCTTCTCTGGAGGGCTCTGAGGAATTCAGTGCATCACACCTTCAGCGGTTCCTGAGCAGTCTCCTGGCCAAACAGAGGGACACAGATCTGAACTCCTCCAGAGTTCTGCTGCTTATACCAGGGTAAGATGGACATGAACGCTGTCTCAGGAACTTGTGAGGTGCGCATTGAGCATCACATTTATTTAAGCCGCTCACTGTGTTTTGAGACACAGCCAGTGATGCAGAAGAAACAATCGGTCATTCTTCGTTTTTGTAGTACTGTCAATCGATTAAAAAAAATTAACTAATTATCACATTGTTTTTCTGTAATTAATCACGATTAAAAACAGTGGAGTTTTTAATATTTTTATATTGTAATAAATTACAAAATTTACATTTTCTTAATAATTAATCTCCAAATGTATGTAGAAACAATTTAAAGATATTATAATTTAAATGTTGTTTAATGGCAATGGTTGTTTATGACATCTCTGAAATGAATTTTTTATAAAAAAGTAATTATAAACGTTCGGTATAACAAAGCTATAAATTTCAGCATTTATTAGGCTTGAAAAAGTAACTTAATTGAAGTGTACTTAAAACGATCTTCACGTGAACCCATATTCACCTGTGATGCATTACAGTCTTCACTGCATAAACTATAAATTAAATGAAGATTAATCCTTATTAAAGCTACAAATTACTGTGTTACCTTTGTTGTTTGATTAACATTAATGACAGAAATCACAGCAACTGGTTTATTAGGCTGCTGTCACTTTAAGACCGGTTGCTGCTGAACATTAAGCGGATCTGACGCTCATCTCATTTTCTCACAACTCTTTAAGTTAATTTAAGATGTTATTTAACTCATTTAAGACTGCTCTTATGGGGATGCTCAACAAAATGGGCATTTTGGGGCGTCTTTCTGTGCACATGAGTCATGTGTGTGTCACACAGACAGCGCATTCTCGTTTGTCTTGTGGCGCTTTAATGGTTTAAAAGCGTTTGTCAAATTATGACAGAAAAAGGATGCTGTTTTAATTGCGTGAAATATTTTTAACATGTGAAACTGAACAAAATAATTGCATGCGTTAACGTGTTAATTTTGACAGCCCTGTTTTTCTGACGTGAGTTTGTGTGGTTGTGTTGTAGCTACACCGATGTGCTGGATGTTATCCAGGCAATTACGGCTCATCCAGACCCACAAGTTCACACCCAAATAACAGTGGGTGCCGTCTCGGCCTGTGTCAACCCACTCACATCCTTCATCAAACACAGGCAAGAGTATTTCCACATGACATTTAGCACACCTACTTTTCCAGATGAACACTTGTAATTCAGATTGTAAATGCTGTAATAAGAATTATATGTCATTATGTAATTATACTGTAAGTCACTAAATGGCTTGTTAACACGCTGTAATTTCCCTTGTTTGATGTTGTATCTGAAGCTCTCTTAAACTGTTCTTCACAGGCTTCTCTTCCCCAAACTCCTGGAACAGTGCAGTCAGGGTGAGTTTCCCTCAATATGGTGAGAGCGTGTGTGGATGTTGCTATCAGATCTGTTGCTGGTGTGGGGTCATATCATGTGGAGTCAAATTTTCTTGGATGTTCTTTGCACTATGAAACCTAGTATAATTTTCAGAATTTAAAACGTCCTGCCAAAAAAATGAGACTGGCCACATTTACACATGAACGGTGCTTGAGTGGTGTTCAGCAACTTTCTATGTCTGCATATCCTTCTGAAGAATCCCATAGTTACAAACAAGCATTATTTTTAATAACATCCTTGATCATTTTCATCTGATATGAACAAAATCAATCAAACTGTACGTGTGTGAAGACACTGAGACATTACCAATGTACCCTTAATTAAAGCAGCCTCATTTAACCTCAGCACTCTCGGGGAATTGCCCCTGTAATGAGTGCACCGTAAGTGGCGTATGTTAAATCATTACTTATGAGTTCATCTTTTTAGGCATCGTCAGCAATGTTGTCCTCACTGGTTTGACTACCGAGCAGAAGCACCCGCTTCTCAAAACCATGCAGCAGCTAATCCGTTCAGCCAATCCCAGAACTGCATTTATCTTAGCAGAAAAAGGGGTGGTTAAAAGGTTTGTACATTGATGATTCCTCTAACTTACACTCACTTAAATGTTGCGGTAATTATGGATTTATTTATTCATTTATTTTTTGCATCGTAGGACTGAAGATACAAGTCTTATTCTGGATGACAGCAGTTTCTCACAGTCTCATATGATCAATGCACGATACCTTCTGTATCCTGGCTGGTAACAAACTCGTTCTCTCCTCTTCTTAGTATATGTGTATGTACATACAGTTGGATGTTGAACTATATTGGACTATGCTGTGTTTTTTTATTCCATTATAGGTGGGAGGGCAGGTTTGTGTCTGGAAGTGGAACTTTGTCTATGTCTCAGCATCGTATTGAGTTTAGTCGTCCATTAGAGAGGGCATTATTTCTGCAGCGCTGCAAAGGTAAGCATCTTTTTTTTTTGTCATGACAATGGTTTGTTGATTATTTGTATTGCAACTGACACACAGATATAATTGTCTTTTAACAATTATATTTGAGTGATTTCCGTTAAGGCTTTGTAAATAAATATTGCACAGAGCACTGTTGTTATTGTTCACTAAAACTAAGACTGAAATTGTTTTCATTAATTGAAATAAAGCTGAAATAAAATAAAATAAAATATAAATGTTCAATGAAACTTTTACTTTACTAAATTACATTTACATTACATTTAGTCATTTAGCAGACGCTTTTATCCAAAGCGACTTACAAGTGAGGAAAACAAACAAGCGATTCTTCATGAATTGGCAAATAACCCAAGGAGTGTCTCACAACACAAGTTTCATACATTGCTCAGTACCATAAGCTAGAGTAGGAAGGGAAAAGGGAAGGAAAGGGTTTTTTTTTTTTTTTTTTTTTTTTTTTTTAATGAGGGGATCGAGTGGATCATTTACTAAATAAATGAAAATCAGATAAATGAAATTGATTAAATTACTTATTTAAATTAAATTACAACTGCTAAAACTTAAATAGAAATAGAAAAAAAAGCAAAAAACGATAAAGTAAACTTATACTACTATAAACAAAAGCATATACAGTAAACCTTACTAAAATGAAAACTGAATATTGAAAAATAGAATTTAATTCAATATATTAATAAATGCTATAATAGTATAGAAATAATACTAAAATAACAGAGTAGAATGACAAAAAATGATTAAAATATTTATTTGATTATTATTTCCTAAATTTGTCACACAGCATTGTAAGATGGTCTGGATAAAACCCTCCAACTTCAGTCTTGCACAAAACTTATCTATTCATTTATTTACGAAAGTAAATGATATCAGTTACAATCTGAATTCTTGTATAATCTTGCAATATGTGTATTATTGATTTATTCACTTAAAATGAGTTCATCTTGATGGCCTAACGATTCCGGTTCTGGTTCCGGTTCTATTGAAATTCTATTGAAAAACAGTGGTAAGGAATAGTTTTTGGTATCGTTTGAATTTGAATGATTCCGATTCTGCTCATCAATTCCGATTCTTATTGAGTCCTAATTTAAAAAAAAAAAACAACAAAAAAAAAACTTGGATATCATTCATATTTATTTTAAGTCTTATTGCAAAACATTTAATTGTAGCTGAATATCACGAGCAAAAATCAATAGGCTAAAAACAAAAAGCCTAACTAATGTAAATTTCAAGCATTATTAAAGACAAACACTCAGTAACTGAAAAAGAACAAATAAAAAAATAGCAATCGCAAAATAATAAATACAATTGTTAAATAAATACATTGCTTTAAGATGTCAAGTATCCATGTTCAGAAACTAATTAAATGTAATATAACACTGCAGTTTATAAATAAAATCTACATTACAAATATAGTTCAGTCAAGAACGAGTAAATTTTCTGTCTTTTGTTTTTTGATTAGTGTTATTATTGAGAGAGCAGCAGGAATGTTAGGCTGCTGTCACTTTAAGAGCTGCATGAATCCATTCACGTGCAAGACAACTCTCTCGCTGTTATCCGTGCTGCACATACAGCCAAAGTGCGCTCCCACAAAACGTGATGTTTAAAACAATTAAAGTGCGAGACGACTGGCACACTGTTTTCTGTGCTGCACGGATATGTAACGGTGTAGGTTTAAAATCACATTAAAATCACTTTTTCCGTGAACGCACTTTGAATTGTGTGCAGCACAGAAAGCGGTGCCTGAGTCTTTTGCATTTGAATGGTTTAAATCACATTAAAATGCACACTCAGGAACCGATAAGCGGAATCAAATGCGCAAAATCATTCCAATTTGATCAAATACCCGTGATCAGGCGGTTATGTAATTATTGTGAGAGACCGAACCATTAATAAACATTCAAAGGGTTTGATTATAAAGGGAGCGCTGAATGTATTGGTAAGGATGCTGTGAAAATTCTAAAAATGGAAGTGATCAAACATTTGTCTTGGTTTCTTTTCTCAGCTCTGAAGTCCTCTCTCAAACCTAGCCCTTTCACAGGAAACATCTATCACATCAGTGGGAAAGTGCTGTTCTCTGGTAGGGCAGTCTGTCTTCATCATCTCATGCTAGATCTGCTGTAATATGCATTTGTTTAATGGGAAATACAGTGTGATATAGTCAAGAATCAAATAAGATTGTTTAAAAATGTATATTGTTTGATTCCAGGATGTCTCTTGCTCTGGTTTTGTCTATGTAGTTAATATATGATTTTCCTATGAGAATTAGTAGGCAGGGGGCCTGTGGGGTAACGCCACACGGTAGGACTTTCCTCAAATCCTCAAAATGATGTGGCCTGCACACATCTATACTCACTCTTTTTTTATTTACTCAGTCGTTTCTTCCTGTGGTCACATTTTTTGGAGGGTTTTTTTTTTTTTTTTTTTTTTTTTTTTTTTTTACTGTACCTGTTCCTTTGAATCTGTGGTGTAGTTGCATGGAGAGAGTGGGCAGATGGACAGAATGGAGAGAGCTGAGTGATTTAATAGTGCCTGAGTTAAAGCACGCTAGGTAGTGTAGTTCATTCAGGACCCATACGGTCCGAACACCATCTGTGATGCCTAGTTATCCCCATGAATCATCTGTGTTTTGTTATGGAATTATTTTTTTTCGGTGCCTACATTCGGTTTGGTGTGTGATTTTTGTTTTCAGATCCCTGTAAGTTTTCGTAACGCATTCTTAACATTCAGTGCATTGTGTTCGGTTTGACTCCTTGCTTGTTTGTAGAGTGCCGAGTTGTAGACCACACTGCAGAGGAGTGATTGATGGGATGGATGGCTGTTGGCACGCCATGCTAGACATAGCTCTCTCGGATGACATGTTTGATAAATTAGTGTGCTGCATGTTGGACTCGGTGTGTGTGTGTGTATCTGACTGCATGTGGTGTCTGTTTTCACTGTAGACAATGACAGACAGATGGAGGTAAACTGTAACTCTATCAGTGGGAATGTGACCGTTGCCCCCGATCAGAGGACTCACCATGGCCCACGGACAACAAACAACTGTTATCTAATGTTTCACGGAGTGGGGCTCACCCAGGAGGGGCTGAAAGACTGGCTCCGGCATTGTGCCAAACAGGTAAATTCTCATAGGTGGAACCAGGTGGAATCTGCAGACTTGGTTTATATTTTCTGCCCTAATTTTGTGGGAGGTTAAATATTTGGGTATAACCCCAAATAACACATTTTATGAATTATTGGCACTCCAATTCAGATTTATAGAGAGATTGGAGATTTTAATGCAATCTTGTGAGGGTTATGGCCTGAAAATGTCAGTGTGTTTGTGTTTCACAGAAAGTGCCAAAGAAAATTAAGAAAAATCATAGGACGCTCACCCCACAGGAGATCAAATACATTCATGTGAGTATACACACACTTACACTTGCACGCCAGAAAACGGCTTCGGTGGTTAAAGTACTTAAGTACTCATTTTATATATCTCTAGGTAAAAAGGCACCTGGATCCTCTCCCTCCCGGTTACTTCTACAACGGTCATCACTTTGTCAGTTTCTTTGGAGAAAAGCATAACTTCCATCCTCGTATCTTTTAACTCTAATATAACTTGTGAAATTTTCTTGGTTACTCTACCATTCAGAAGTTTGGGGTCAGTAAGATTTTTTTGTTTGAAAGAAATTCATATTTTATTCAGCTAGGACACATTGAATGGATCAAAATTGACACCGGCGACCGGTAAAAAAACACTGAGCGCTCAACGTTTCAGGGTGAAATAGACGTTCAGGGCCTTGTTACACTCTTCTACACCGCTCTCATTGAAAACAATTGGAAAAATATGCTAGCCTCAGAAAAACACTTTGGTGGAGACACGGCCTTAGAGACTTCTTAACAACCTGATAATTTTTAACTATATTTTACTTTCAACCTAATGTCTGCATACTGCAATAGAAGCATGCTGTTGATAACCACAGACAATAATTTCAGCTTGCCCCATTGTGCGAATAAACAATTTGGAATTTGATGTTCACTTTTATTAATCCGATAAGAAGGCCAAATGTTTAATTAAAAAAATTGCAGGTTTGCACATCTAAGCTTTCATTGTAATACTGTAAATTAGATTATACAAACTGAGGCATCAGTTAAAATTATTGTGATCTGTAATATTGAATATCAGCAGTATTGACCATTATTGTGTTTAACAGAACTGATTTGTTCGTGTGATCCCGTGTGTTGCAATCACATGTTGATTCCTTACATGTGTGTATTCAGTGATGGATCAGTTCATTGATGAATACATCCTGGAGGCCAATAAAGAGATCGAGCGCTTCAACAGAGAGGTGGACCTGCAGCCACACGCTGACCTCTTCGACCCCTAATCCCCTCAACTGACAAATTCACTATCCGGGGAGAGGGAGGGGGGTCACTTTACAATCACTAACGTCAACTATCCAATTACCCTCTCAAAACCGTCCATTTCACATGTTCGAATGAGGGATTTGCTGTTGAGGGATGGGGAGGATTTAGCTCACAGCCAGGGAGAAATATCACAGCCTAATGAGAGATCCTTTGCCCAACATACCATGACTGTAAATAATACCAGCACCATGAGAAAGCTGAAATGCTGCTGTGTTAAACAGCAATGCTAAAGCCTGTGTAAAGATGTGTCAAAACAATCCTGTAAAGAAAATGCATTTCTCTGTATTACCAAATGTAAGGTATACAGAAATTAGAGGCTCATAAAGGATTGCCAGATCGTTACGCTCTTAGCAGTGTGCATGCTGTAGTGGTGAAGCGCCCTGCAGTGAAGGTTGTCCTACTGTAATTCCAGTGACTAGCAGACATATTGAGCTGAATCGTAATGAAGTTTGTCAGCGAGGCTGAAAGTGATCAAACACAAGGCTCATTTCCAGCCGTGTGCATCTGGAAAGGCAGGTGCATTGCACCTGCCCTCAGTCAGCCTCTGTCAATCTATCGACCCCCGCTGTGAGGATCAGGGCTGAGGATCTCTCATGTGCTGCAGTTCTCTTTTCAGCCATTCTGAAGTGATTAACTGGTTTTCAGGGGTTTGGGTAACGGGATGATGGAAGGTTTATTATTAGGAGTTCTAATGTGTTCTTAAACAGATTGACTATTTGATGTTGGGTTTGTGTGTAGCACCTGGAATCAGTTTGGTGTGTTAAACTTGTGCTTGCCGAGTGTGCGCTGGTACAAAGGCATGGCAGAAGCAGAATTAGTGTGCATCTATCACCCCCGTAGTGTACTAGATCTGTACCGTGCAGTATTACGGTCATATTTTAGCTCTATCCTGGGGTGTGTCATTCTATGCATGTTTACTTCGACTAATCACACACAGCAGGAGAGCAGCAGAGTCTTTTACATGTGTATATACACACATTTGGCCTTTTTGTCTGTAAGACAAGCCTTATAAAAAGTAATGCTTTTGAAACAATTACGGCGCCACTCAAAGAGCGCTTCCAAAGAAACTCGGACACTGCTGGTCTCTTCTGTGCCGCAATATACTGTACCGGTGTTAATACACTACATGGCTAGCAGCTCTTTCAAGCCATATTAACTTTTGGTCAGAGTTACTGTGGAGATTTATGAGCTACATAGTGCTAATGTTGCTATGAGCCTTTTTTAGTGTTCCTTTTGAGATTTATAATATAGTAACTTTGCCTTTTATGTCTCTTGACACTTCTGTACCTTGTCAGTATGCAAGTGCAGTTTTACTCAAGGCCGCCCTGTTGCGAACTGACTCTGAAAGGACGTTGCTGAGATGTAGAACCGACGAGCAAAGAGAATCCGACTACTCGCTAGTAGGTGACAGAGCCTCAGAGGTAAGCGGTCACTTCACGAGGGCTGAAACACAATCACCGATGTGCCGCGCACACACACACATACACGCACGCTCATTTAGCTCGTGGTGTTGCCATTAGTCGGGTTCTACACAGCAGCTGTCCTTAAAGGGTGCAGGGCTACGAAACACTTATATAATGTGCGGTTCGAAGTAACGGCCATTTTTAGCACATACTATCCGCATGTGTTAAAATGTTCTATTTATGCTTACAGAAATGCCTTTCACCAAACTGGAACAACCAAGAAAGAAATTGCTAGAGTTCGATCTATTTTTCATATTGGAAAAACGTGATTTATCTTCGCAAATTCTATTTTTCTAATGCTGTGAAATTAATTAAATTGGAGCCAGATGATAGTATTCCTCAGGCGAAGCAGATTCTCTCCTGTGACAGATATTTGGCTGCCGCTGCAGAGTCTTGGCAGGGAGCAGGGGCATCCCCGGGCAGAGCCAAGAGCCAGTGTTGGTGAAAGGATATGAAGAGTTGTTTGTCTATGTTAGTGTAAAGGGTCAGTAAGGGTCTGCTGAGTAACAGAAAGGCACTGGAGGGCCACCGTGTAAAACTCAAGACAACGAAAAATTGTTGGCTGATGGATTTAAAAGCTTTTTGTCATAGATGAACACTGTGAATCTGGCTTTTGCTCCTCACAAAGAGGAATCTAGTGAGGCCCTCCAGAGGCAGTTCCTGGTATTGTGTGCTTGAACCCATTCTGGCCCACAGAGCTGTGCTCATTCAGCTGAAGTTAGAGGAATAAAACAGAGTTTGGTGGAAAGGTTTTTGACATTCAGTCAAGGATAATCTTAAATTAGTGGCTTCATTGCTATTCAGATAGGAGGGATAGATTTTTGTCTTTTTTTTAGTTTGTTTTGATTTGCTTAACCCAAAATGGCCTGGGTTTCCCAAAAGGTCAGACTTTCAAAGAGTCAAAGAGAAGCACTTTTTTTTTCATTGTCTCAATGTTACCTTTGGTGGCAGTCTATTATTATTAGCTAAATGTTGACTTTCAATGGTCACTGAAGGCTTGTCCCTGACCAAAATGTTTTATCTTGTCCCTAAATCTGATCATTGTTGGAATAACCAACCAGAAGCTGGTCATTCAGACAGCACATGTGTCATGTTCTCAGGTATCTAGTAGAGTTGGTAACACCAGCATAGAAGCTTTGTTTCAAACGTCTATCACAACCGGCCTACATTTGGTGCATTATTTTGTGGATGACGTGCTGCGCTTCGAGGGCAACCGTAAAATTAGGACGAGCTAAAGGGCTAAATAATTTCCAGTTGCTGCTGGCTGGCTGGGGACAAGCCTGAAAATTGAAATAGCTAAAAATAGGTATTATTAGCTAAAAGTTATTTGCACAAAGCTAAACATGCACCCATAAGGTCTTGGGTCGGCGTTATGGGGAAACATTGGACCTTTTTGACTCGGAGGGAAAATGCGGAATTCAAATAGTCTTTACCTCAGTTTCAGAATATCCAGTGCTCTGAGTTCGTGATATCTCTGATATCTTAAATGAACAATAGTTCAGATGGTTCTACTTGAAAAGTGCCAAAAGTTCTTAACTGTTTTGTTGTTTTTGTTTTGTTTAAAGGGGTTAAACAAAAGTTTTTGAAAAATCAAAATTTGAGTGTTGTTTGCACAAAACTACTGTAACTCATGTTTTCTCCTGTGACTGATGCTTTTTCCCTAATATATATGGTGTATTTATGACAAAATAACACATTAAAATATTTATAAGCTACTTATTTTGATGGTTTATTTGTTTTGGGTCATTCATAGTGGTCGTCTTCAGTGAAACATGCTGGCAACAAACGTCTTTAGACTAAAGCAGCCTGGAAGAGAAGTGTGTTTGTATGTCTAAGGTTATCAACTCGGCAGTGGATTTGTCACATGGTGATAACATCTTTAAGGATGCCAAACCCAGCTTAAACACTAAGCTCTGGGGCCTGCAACAACAGAAGCTATTTATAACTTGTGTGTCTGTAATATGTAATCGAGCACTGTTTTGTGTGTCAAATTGAAGCCTACCACACACATCCTTTTCCTGGCCTTCACTTTGGGTCCCTGCCCTGCCCACCTTCCAAAATTATCGTATTCAACCCTCTGTGACTAATGCGCCCCAAGGATCTACACCCATATATACGACCTGCGCTCTGCTCTAAGGTGGGTTCAAAACAATGTGCTCACCCTATTGCAGATACAATACCCACATTTCTTTCAACTTGCATCAGGCTCCCTCCATCTCTCCCTGGAGACGGTACCCACCCTTTGCACACATAGCTGCCATTGTTTCTCACTAGGCAGTGGGACGAGTTCAAGGTTTCATTTCTGATGCACTGGTTATGACTGCATCATGCAAACCCTACTAAGGCCTTTTTGTCTCCCATAGTTCCTCATAGTAAAAGTGACATGACGGCCAAGTGTGGTAGCTCATACTCGGAATTTATCCTCTGCATTTAACCCATCCAGTTAGTGCACACTTTAGGAGTTGTGAGTAGTGAACACACAGCCATTTTTGCTGTGGCGCCTAGGGAGTGATTGGGGGTTAGGGAGCTTGTTCAAGGGCACCTCAGTCATTTCCTGCTGATATTGACTCAAACCAGCAACCTTCAGGTTACCAGTCTGACTGTCTAACCATTAGACCACGACTGCCCTGCAATAGTGAAGTTAAAGGATTACTCACCCCCATGTCATCCACGATGTTTATGTCTTTCTTTCTTTCTTTAGTCAAAACGAAATTTAGGTTTTTGAGGAAAACATTCCAGGACATTTCTCCATATAGTGGACTTCACCTGGGTTCAACAGGTTGAAGGTCCAAATTGCAGCTTCAAATGACTATACAATGGCAGCTGAGGAATAAGCGTCTCATCTAGCAAAACCATCAATCTTTTTCTAAAAAAAATAAAAAAATGATATACTTTAACCACAAATGCTCATCCTGATCAGCGATGTGCATTACGTAATCACGTTGGGAAGGTCACGATAGGGTGAAAAATTCTCATTTTCTTCTCTAACTTCAAAATCTTTCGACATCGTTGTCTTGCGTTTTATTTGTAAAGGGCATTTGACTTTGTCTTTGCACGTTCACTTTGTAGACACTGGATCGGTACTTTTGTTTGTCCCGCGTAACCTTTCCAACGCGAGTATGTAATGCGCGGCGCATCGGAGAACAGTTCAAGACGACATTTTTATCGACATGTACATTTTTATCTAATGTTTTTGAGAAAGTGACCAACTGTTTCACAAGATAAGACCTTTATTCCTCGCCTGGGATCTAGAGCCCTTTGAAAAGATGCATTGAAACCGTTGATCCCTGTTGAAATCCATTATATGGAGAAAAATCCTGGAATGTTTACATTCGACTGAGGAAATAAAGACATAAACATCTTGGATGACATGGACGTGAGAAAATTATCCGGAAATTAATTCTGAAGTGAACTAATCCTGGGTGCTTGATCCAGATAGACTGCGTTTTGAATGTTAGCAGATACATCAAACCATCTGTCTAGAGGAAAATATATAATTTCTTTTTCTAGCATTTCAAAGCATTTTTTTTCATTTTTAAAGCAAGTTTAAATCTTTAATTCTATAAATATATATGAATTACAATTTGATTAAGATAGAACATTTAAATTTAAACATTTTGTAGATACTGACTTCAAGCTATACATTTTTTTTAATGCATGCATTCCCTGGGAATCGAACCCATGACATCAGGCATGCCTGCATCAAGCCTCACTGAACATGGCAGTTGTTTGGTCATCTCTGTTCTTCTAATCACTTCCAGGGATTGATGTATAAGATGAACAATAATTGTCCTTTCTGTTGCACACACTGAGGCCAGAATGCCCTTTACTCTGACAGTCACTTTATGTCTCTGACACTTGCAGCACTTAAGAGCAGGTGAGAATATACTCTATGTGTCACCATGCAAATATAGCACTCGCACACACATACATTGACATAAATGTCATTAAGAAACACAGCTTATTGAAAAATATGAGTGGACATTATCACGTTTTGACCCGAAGATGATTCTGAACATTCTTTCCCCTTATTTTAGGCTATGGTCACACTGCAAGCCAAAGTGCGCAAATCAAATTCTACTCAAATGTGATGTACACCACAGTTTAAAAATTTGGTTGGTAAGATTTTTTTTTCTCACCAAGGCTGCATTTACTTGATCAAAAACACAGTGTAAAATATTACAATTTAAAATAACATTTCTACTTTAACCCTCTGAGGCTGATTTGGAGTCCTGGAGTAGTTTGATATGTCCTGACATTAGTGCTTTTTTTAGTTGCTTCTAAACATATTAATGACAAAAGTCTCACTTCACTGTATTCAGCAGAGACTAGGCTTCAGTATTATGTGAGCAACAAGTAAGTACGTGTTTGTAATTTTGAAAGAATTATGTATATGTGTGATTTTTGAAAAGAACAAATTGAAATAAGGCCTCAAAACACTTACTAATAGATTCTGTATAGTCATTCTGCTTTATAGTGTTTTCATATTTCTACGAAAAGTATATATTTTTTCAGTGTTCTCAAACAGATATATATCTGATTCATTTCCACATATGAAAGTGACCCAGATCATCAAGGTCCACACTATCATCCAAAAATGTGATAAGGAACAAAAGAAAACAGTTGGAACGCATTGAACTGCAGTTTGACCATAGCCCTTTTGTCCTCTAGACAAAAGACTGTTCTGTTCACAGTTCGTTCGCCAGGTTAAGGACCTCAAAGGTCATGAGAACATGCATGTCACTGCTTTCTTTAGTGACAGCAGCGAGCTTGAGTTGTGTGGCATTTCCAGTGGCAGCCTCACCTTCCCAAACTCTGCTCTTATTCATCTTCAGATCCGTTCGTTTTTCTCCCACGACACACACTCTTTGAGCACCTGGTACCCGCACGCGAAAACTCACTGAACTTTGTGAAGCCAGCACACCTGTGCGGGGCTCCAACAACACACACCCTCTTCCCCACGCTGAATATACACAGGGGAATGGATCTCCAGGCTTTTCACACACACTCCTGATTATGAAGTCACACAGCGACATGTAGTCCTGCTGAGGGGGTTTGCGTCCATAAAGAGCGAGGCGATAAACTCCCGCTCTGGGAACGCACACACTCACAGTTACCTTAGATTCAGTAAATGTCAGGAGTAAATATCGGGACAGAGGAAAATGGGCCTCCTTGTGGAGCTCAGCGCAGAGGACCGCGTGTATTTGCAGGTCTGGTGAGGCGCAATGGAAGGTGACGTTGCACCGCCCCTGTGGTGCATTCACTATCGCCCCTGTGTGGCTGAAATGGGACAGTCCAGCTTCTTGAGTACGCATCCCAGGACCACACCACGGGCCAAGGTCTGCAGGATACAAAAGGTTTGGATTCAGCCCTCGACTTTGACAGTGGAGCAGGTAGTTCCCGGCATTTTGAAAAGTCCCGCTTCCGCTATCGTAATCCTTAACAAATATGGAGAGCCGGTAAAATCCTTTGTATGGGCACATGACGTTGCACACCAGCTGCTCTGCTGTGATTTGCGACGCAAGGCAGCGCTTGGCCGTGGCGCTGTCGAGCTCGTGGTGTGCGAGTTCACACACCATCATCAGAGGTCGTGATGTGTGTAGGATCACCTTGCACTCGCCACCCTCACCCACCTCCACAGCCTCTTCTCCTGTGACGCTGCAACCCTTGACACCTAGTGCTGATGTCCCCGTTGCCAGGCCCCAGTTCAGGTAGGGGTTGTCAGGTAGGACTTGCTTCTTCTGGATCCTCGGGCACTCAAGTTCGAGAGAGCAAACCCACCGCAGAACACCAAGTTCACCCTCTCGCCGCGCAAACAGTTTCACCTCGTAGGCCCCAGGCTCTGGGGGTAGTAATCGCAGCTTCATCCCTTGTTGAGTAACTGACAGGAGACCACAGGAGCTGTCAACCTCCTCCTGCTTTAGCGCTCCTGTCTGGGGATCCTGCTGCCTCATCTCAAACGAAAAGGTCAATGGTCTAGAGGATCTCACAGACACAATTGCTTCCCTGTCATCTGTGGAAAACAAATTTTGACACATTTACAAAATGTTACAGTAATGTTGTGTCTACGTTCACACTAGAACATTTTGGCATGTAAATAAAGAAGCAAAATTCTTAAATGCATGCACGGAGAACCACTCCTGAATTTACGATGGTTGACATAAGGGGGTTTCGTACCAGTTAGTACCAACATTTTCCCTAGGGCAATTTTCCCGGTTGCATGTCGTAAACCGGCTGACAGCAACGTAATTTAAGCACTGCATTCAACAACATCAGCAACTCTGTAGCGTAAAGGTTGAAAAGTGGTTGGACTTTGGCGTTGGTCCATCCATCGCCCTTTTCTTTGTTCATGGATTAAGAATATGTAAAATTTGTGCCTTTTTAAAAATGACGGCTACCGATATTTCATATGGAATGCGTTCAACCAATAAGCATACGGTTTCATCACTGGTTGTTCATATTGTATTGGGTTAGACTCTACTCGGAAGTAGCTAATTTAGTTCCCCCAAAAGGCGTTTCTGTTTCTAAAATCAGTCCCCGGTCCTGTGGTGCCAACACGACAAAAAGCAAAAACTTCCGCCAATAGTTATAGGAACTGTAAAAACGTTCCTCCGGTGCGAAAGCTCTATAGTTATAAGGGATAACGTTATTCATTTTTGGCTTCTAGCAGATGTAAACAAGAAATATGGAAGCTTTTATTGAAAGGACTACAGTATTAGAAGCCATAGATGTATTTGTGTAAGTTTTGGTAAGCTGCTGTTAAGAAGCACTGTTTCCTCAAAGGCTATATCCGAAATCGCGCCCGACTATTCCCTGTATTACTAACATAGCCCACTTGAAGGAGTGAATGAATAAGGATACTTGTTCCACTGGAAGGGCTGTTGCTTTTGAGTAGTTTGTGCTTGCTGAAATCAATTTCAGTTTGTTTTACTATTAAAGTCGGCAATGAAATGGAAGTTCCAATAGTCTTTTCTTCCCTATTGTGACATATATCTGAGTGAAACGGCTTCTCGAACAAGAAAAGATGTAGGGTGGGACTTGATTTTATCCATTAGGAATTGATTGGATCTTTATGGTTTGCTATTGCTGTGATCTCATGCGAGAGACAGGTTTTGCGTCATCAGAGAAGAAATAAGATGTTTTTGCAAGATGGAGCGAAGCTATTTTGATTAAAGATTATGAGAGCACATGAATTTTCACTTATAAAAATAAGAATTGTCCATTTTAATATCATGGTGATTTCCATTCTCAAAGGGCAGTTTTTTTTGTTTGTTTGTGTTGGACTGCGATACTTTTTATTTTCTATGTAAGCATATTAGACTGATACATTTGCGGGCCGTCGTGCTGCTTTATACACTGCCAGACGTGGTGTCAAGTTAAAATGCATCTCGAGATCCTTCGCTTTCCAGGAATGGCATTACATTTAGCTTCAGTTTGAATGCAGTCGTTCTTGTCTGCATTTGCGGCAGTGCATGCAATAGAAAGCATTCAGGAAGTTTTAGTTACAATAACTTTTTTTCCCTCATGAGACAGTCTAATCTCTGCAGCAAACGGTCTAATGTATTTTCTCAGAGCAGATACCAGCAGCTGCCTATTATCTCAATACAGTGTAACAGACATTGTGTTTACTTCACTAATCTTCCCTTTTGAGTTTGTGAATTATTCTGTCATGCATGTGCGTAGTTGCGTTGATGGTGTATGTTTTGTGTGTGTGCGCGCACACCTGTGATTGTTTTGTACTGTGTAGGTTGTGTCAGAGTCAATCCAAACTGATAAAATGCTGAGGTCTTCAAGGGTCTCATTTCAAACTCTTCCATAGAGATGGGTGTGCTGAGTAGTTGCCAGGTCTGGTCATCAGGGAAATGTGAGTTTATGAACTCACTGGGTTCAGTCAGGAAATAAAAGTCATCATACCTGAAAGTGACAGACGTCAATACTTATTACACTGGTAATAAGTGGCCATATATCTGCTAAACCAAACCAACCAGATCAAATTGTTTTGATGAATTACAAACATTGATTTTGAAACCAAAAAGTATTTGTAAATCAGAAAAAAATCAAATATATATAACTGTGTAGTTATTTAAGAGGGGACTGAGCAATAATCCCATAAAGCATTGCTGACATAATCAAATACAAAGTGATTTTAAAATTATATTGAAATTACGAATTGAGACTGATGGCTTCAACAGAAAGATATACCATTGATTAATAATATCCGAATCAATAAACCCTATAAAGCCTACAGTATCATATTTCATATGCACATTTCTAAGATCTCTAAATTATCAACATGATTGCTGTAAAAAAAACCCTGTTTTATACAGGCATTTATATCTACTAAATGCCTTCTGTCATTGGTTTGATGATTTATATTTTATTTTCGGCTTTTAGTATGATTCATCTGTCTTCCTGTCGCGATGCACATCTTTTTCTTGTGAAAGCGTTTTATTGTTAGTAATATTTCAAGAGAAAAATGACTGGATTGGGAAAAAAAGTAAAAATATGTGCATCAAATATGACACATCAGGCTTTTGAGGAGTAAGTCATTATTGTATTGAATTGAGTTTTATGTTTTCCTTAGTAATTTTCTTCTTTCCTAGGAACCCACCTTTTACAGTATACAAACAATGGTGTAAAACTATTCATGATTTGTCAATATGAGTGTGCTGTGTGATATGTCCTGTATCGCTGACACTCTAAGGAGCCTGACCTCTTCACAAATGTTTTGCTTTTCATATCCACCGTGCCAGCGCCCCAGCAAGCATCAAGCAGGCACCACTGACCCCCCACGAAGACGGCATTCCACTCATGATCGGAACGCTTCTCAGCTAAACCGTGCCTGGCCTGGTATCCGATGCCTTTGCTGTACCCGCTCACCTCCACACACTCAATGCCCACCTCCCTAGAGAAAAAGAGAAAGTTTAGAGCTGCGTTCTACTGGCATGATGTGTGTTTGTACATACCTGTGGCCATTTACCTGCACATTTCCACACAGAGGCCGGAGTATCCACTACATACACCCTTTCCCTTCCTGATGACCTCATCAGATGAGCAAATCTTCGGAGAAAGACCAAGGTATCCCTCTAAATCATACTCTACGCACATAAACGCACAAGACAATTAGGAAGTACACTCAGAAATAGAGTTAAAAGTGCATGTATGCACTAACAAAAAATATAGAAGGAACCATTTTTCACTCAGAAATGGCTAGCAACATTGAATTAAATGTGAAACTTTGAAGTAGACGTACTTCAATATGGTTTTATTTAAAGGGATAGTTCATCCAAAAAATTATTCTTCCACCTTCAAGCCATCCTAGGTGTATATGACTTTTTTCTTTCAGTCAAACACAATCGGAGTTAAATTAAAACAATATTCTGACTTTTCCAAGCTTTATAATGGGAGTGAATAGTAACTAATATTTTGAAGCCCAAAAAAGCACATCCATCCATCATAAAAGTAATCCATACGCCTCCAGGGGGTTAATAAAGTCCTTCTGAAGCAAAGCGATTTGTTTTTGTAAGAAAATTAACCATATTTATAACTTTATAGACTATAATCACAAGTTTCCAGTAACGTACGACCGTGGGTTCACGAGAGTCGAGTTCCGGCGTATGACGTTGGATGTAGGAGTATCGTAAGCTTAGGTGAGAGTAGACGCCTCTAAACAAACTCAAGCTCTTCTGACATTTCTCTTTAAAATTCTTCTAATTTATAAAATAAATTCTAATCAATGCGCCATGGACGTAGACTCGCATACGGAAGCCAGTGATTCTAGTTTAAAAAGTTATAAATTTGGATATTTTTCTTACAAAAACGTATCGTTTCACTTCAGAAGGCCTTTTTTAACCCTCTGGAGCCGTATGGATTACTTTTATGATGGATGGATGTGGGTTTTTGGGCTTCAAAATTGTGGTTACTATTCACTCCCATTATAAAGCTTGGAAGAGCCAGAATATTTTTTATTATAACTCCGATGGTTTGACTTAAAGAAGAAAGTCATATAGGATGGTATGAGGGTGAGTAAATTATGGGATAATTGTCATTTTTGCATGAACCCTTTAAAACTTTGAAAAATCCTTCTCTACATTTTTGCATGTGCAGTTACCAATATTATGGCATAGCCAGATCCATATGGCCCTGAGTTTTTCCAGATCATTTCTGCCTCCCTCAGTGACTGCACACGCAATCTTCTGAGCATCAAATACTTCCAGCTCCCTCAGCTGAAAAACACATATTCATGCCTAAATGGATGGTTTATAAGAACAAAAAGGACAAAGACGTGTGTGTTGTCTGTTACCTCTTTTCCTTTCTTGATTGAGAATGTGTCTACCTTGTTGAAAATATCAGTGCTTGAGAACAGCAATTTTCTGGGTTTCCTCTGAGAGGAGGAGACCGCAGGTAGATAAGGTCTCCCAGATTGCGTGCCAGGGCTGGCAACTGAGAGGGGTTTCACAATCTCCTCTTGGCTCTTTTTCACAGTGCTCCTCTTTCTTACGCTCACTGACTTCGCAGCGCTCTCGGCGGACAGTTGGCGCTTTGTGCTCGGCCGTTGTTCCTCACATAACTTCCCTTCATAGTTCTCTAACAGTACCTTATGTGAAACGGCATTTTCTCTTATCGGTACAATGGTTAAGGGCTTTGGGTCATTTTGCTCCACTGACTCTGAACCTCCTTGGTGGCTCTTAATAGTCAAACAGACTTTGGTGCTGTTCTCATCCCTCATGCTGCTCTCTTGGCTTCCAGATACATTTTGAAGTTTGTATTTCACCACACCATCTTCAACTTTAAAATCGAAGTTTTGTTTCTGCGCGTCGTTGTTTGCCTCTGTGGCGGTTTCTTCTGGTTGGTGGCCTCGGTTGCTGTTTTTTGTTGCGATTGGTTGCTGATAAGCTTGAGCTTCATCCGTGCAAATGAGAGGAAAAGGAAACGTCTGAACCACAATATACGACATCGTGTATGTTGCATCACTTTAAAGCTAACAAAAGCTAACATTTAATGTAACAGTACACACTTCAAACTATCTCTTCTTAGTTCCAAATCATTTGAAATGCAATTAAATGGGAAATCTTACCTTTTGCAGTTGTGAAACTCATACCTTCTGTCACTTTCAGAAGAAGTGTTGGTTGGTTGGTTGGCAGATTTATCCAAGTTTTGTTTTTGTATCGCAGGGGTCTGTCTATATCTATTTTCTCCCTGTGTCCACCCCTATGAAAGGATAGCATGCTAAAAATACACTTGGACTTATCATGACAACCAATGAGCTCAAAGATACAAGAGAGGGGTAGAAAGAAGGGCATTTGATGTTGGCACGGAGGGCGAAGAAGGTTGTGGTGGGTTTAAATTTATTAGCCAACAAACATGCGTAAACAATCTATATCTTGACCTTGTTAAGTGTATTCAAGTCTTTGTGGGAATGTTTAGTCTACTCAGGATGAAAAAATAAAGTGGGAGGAACACACACACACACACAATAATAACAATAATTCATCACAATAATTCATTAACTTCAGTGCCAGTCTTGGACTCGTTAACCTCGTATACTCTAAATGACTTTCCTTGTGTAAATAAAATCGCTGATATGGAAATTGAAGCTGACCTTAGTGGATACTGTCGCTATGTGCGAGAAAACAAAGCAGTTTTTATTTCCATACATAGAGACCCTTCCTCCAAAAACATCCTTATTGGCTCGGGCTCCATGTCAGACAGTCTGTCGGGGGCCCTCGAGGGTCCTCTTACATACCCCCCCTCTAGCAGGCTGAATTACCCCTGACCAATTACCCACCGGCAGCATGCCAGGATAGCAATGACTAGAGTTGTGTGTTTATTCATGAAGTTCTCCCCTCCAGGTTTTGGAATAAAACCTCTCTTTGCATACGTTTTCCTGTTTCTGGTTTGGATCATGTTAAAAACGAAGGACTTTTCTACGTACATGCAGCCTTGCAGATAACACGAGGACACGAAGTGATGGAGACATGGCCTTTCTCCTGCTCAAGATGTGATTATACAAAAAGCCCAAAAAGTAGCCTTGAAGAGTACCTAACAAACATTTCTGAGGTGTTCTGTCTCCTATCTTGATCTTACACTCTTAAAAAATAAAGGTTCCGAAAAGAGATGAACCATTGGTTCCTCAAAGAACCTTTCAGTGAACAGTTAAGATTAATTTTTTCCTTAGTGTCAAGAACATTTTAATAATGTAATTATTTGTGCACTGGAAAGATTTCATTGATGTTAAATGGTTCTGATGCCAAAAATGAACCTTCCTCTTTAAGAGTGTATTTAGGCGGAACAAACATATGGCAAGCCGTTTTGACTTTTATTCATTTTCAGGATATGAACTTGTGATATCAACAATTACATTTCCACTAGTAACAACGTTAATTTTTGATATCAACAATTCAATTTCCACTTGCATAAACTATAATTCTTGATATCAACAATTGTATTTTTACTAGTGAAATCTCGCCATTGGCTGCCATTCAAATTCAGTTGTTGATATCAAGAATTAATTTCTTACTAGTTTCAGTTTCACATATCAGGAATACAATTCTTACTAGTAAAAATGCAGATTTCTGATATCAACAATTACATTGTTACTAGTGCAAATGTCTATTCTTGATATCAACAATTGAATTTGCTATTAGTAAAAATGTTCATTTCTGATATCATGAATGTGACTGTTACTAGTAAGAAAGCCGTTTTAGATATCAGAAATTATATTGATATCAGGAATTCATTTTCAGATATCAGAAATGAATATTTTTACTAGTAGCGATTCAATTGTTGATATCTAGAATAGACATTTCAACTAGTGACAATTGAATTCTTGATATCAGACATTTGCATTTTTACTAGTAACAATGTAATTGTTGATATCAGAAAGTTGCATTTTTACAAGTAAGAATTGTATTGCTGACATGTGAAACTGGAATTTCAACTAGTAAGAAATTAATTCTTGATATCAACAATTGAATTTGAATGGCAGCCTATGGCGAGATTTCACTAGTAAAAAATCAAGAATTATAGTTTATACTCAAGGAAATTGTATTGTTGATATCAAGAATTAACCTTGTTACTAGTGCAAATCTAATTCCTGATATCAACAATTGAATTTGAATGGCAGCCTATGGCGAGATTTCTAGTAAAAATACAATTACAGATATCAAGAATTATAGTTTTTACTAGTGGAAATGTAATTCTTGATATCTAGAATTTAATTATTGATATCAAGAATTGAATTCTTTATATTAGGAATTAACACTGTTACTAGTGGAAATGAAATTCCTGATATCAAGAATTAACATTTTAACTTGTGAAAACTGATTTGTTGATATCAACAATTCATATCCTGAGAATGAATAAAAGTCAAAATGGCTTGCCATACACAAAAGTCCAGTGGATCTCAGTCCTCGACCTGCACTGCACCTGGTGGATGTCTCCCTTATCTTCTACACCTGATTCAACTCATCAGCTCATTAGTAGAGGCTCCACGAACTGGACTGGGTATCAGATAAGGGAGACAAATGTCCAGTGCTGTCAGTATTGAGAACAGACTGCAAAACCGTGTTCTCCCCAAAAGTTAAAGCAAATCCACACAGTAAATGTCAGATTTACAACTTATTAAAATATATCTAATACAAAACTAACTTTTCAAATGGACACGCTCTCTAATGGGGAAGCTTTCCTTTATCCTAGTTTTAACGTGTATATGTCAGTTATTAATTTAATATCACGTTTAGGATGTTCTTACACAGAACAACAACACGCACTCCGTAATGATATTGATGCACCATCCGTGTCATCCAGTCGCTCAGTTTTGCTGGAACGTGATTGGTCCAGATTCGCGAGCTTTTGTTCGCGCGCTGCGCTTTGCGAGCTCGCGCTGTCTTGCACACCTGCGGAACAGTCGCGCGCGCCGCTAACATGCCTGTCAGTGTTTCACACTCAGGAGAAAAGAGAACAACTTGACTCGTTAGTTTGGATAGAGAGGTAAACTAACTGCCAGAAAACATTCCCCTGGATTTGATTTCAGTCATTAAAGGTACACCGAACTGAAAGACATCATGAAGACGGATAAAGACGGGAAAGACATGAGGGGAGTGACCGTTAACCGCTTTGCTGAAGGTAAGAATAATTGAGTCGAAAGGGATAAGGTGATTGTCTTTATAAAGTTTATAAAAGCAAATATGCTTGTGATAACAGCTGTTAGAGTTTTCGTGATAAAAATACAAGTTTATGTTATTGTCTCGCTCTCTGCGTATGTGAATATACTACAAAAACAACAAATTTGTTTTCCAGTTCTACTCTTGGACTAGATTACATTTTTGTCAGAAAAACTTTAACGTTACAAAGTTAGTTACTTGTACAACTGTAAAGCCATAAGAAATGAATATCGGCTACATGATTTTTTTTTTTTTTTTGTCAGTGTTTAATTAATTGAGTTATTTGGTAACACTTTATTTCACAGTGCTGTAGTTACACGTTACTACATGTACTTACTGTAGTAATAACAGTAAATTGTGCATAATTACACCCTTATCCAAACCCTAACTTTAACCTCAGGTATTTAACCCAGAAGTAAAAAAGAATAAAATAACCCAGAAATTAGTTGGTCCCTTCTTAACCCAGGATTTGGGTCAAAAATAACCCAGGAGTTTTTAGTGTGTAGTAAGTACTTATAGTTAATTAATAGTACTCAGTACTTATTTGATTAATTACAATGTAACTACGGTACTGTAAAATAAAGTGTAACCCATTATTTTTATATGCCTGGTCGCAAGTTATCACATTTATATTTTTTGTACAATATAGTATTGTGGCATGGTAACTTTTAAGGGATATAGCATTTTCCAGAAATCAAACTTTATTATTTACAATCCTATTGTCTAGTCCATGTTATCCCAGACTAGCACAAGGACAAAGTTTGAGTGCAGAAGTGATAACTGCTGCCCTACTTTAACCTTAATTTAGAATTATATGTTCTGATATTATGCAAATCTATTAATTTCGTAGACATGCAGACATTTGGACATACACTGCATTAGGACTTTCCTAAAAAGAAATTGTTAAAAAACTGAAATCTGCACTTTTGAACAGTTTAGTCGTGATGTATTAACGCATTTATATTAAAAATGTGCAATGAACAATGATTTTGTATCAGTATAATTACCTCCACTGGTTTTTCTTCATGATTAAGCTGTATTTTATCAAGACTGACACACACACACACAAAAAGGTGAGTGTCCCAATAGCTTGCTATACAATAGAGCCTCACATAAGCTGTCTGGGGCTCATGCTCTTAGGGTAATGAGGGAAGGAAGGACTGCTGGATAAAGATTCATCTTTTTATTCTGCTGTCTTTCAGTTGTTAGTTTCATGAACTCAAAAGCTATCTGATCAAAGCCTCTTTTTAAGGCATCATTGCACACATATAAGTATCAGCATCTGCCACTTGCAGCAGTGGTGCCATTTTGAATTCTCGTTCACCTGACACGAATCGGAAAGTTCCCTTAGTACAAGTGTAGACATAACATGCGTTCTCCCACGTATTCTCTCAGCCTTGGAGCTCATGAAGTACTACAAGTGTGAGGTAACTGAGATTTGTTTGTTATATCATCTTAGGTTGTGAATTCGGGCTGTACATTAAGGATTGCTCCATTGTAACATCACGCCGACTTGTTCTAGATGTAAAAGCATGTAAAGCTATTTAGATATAAATGTAAATCTCATGAATGCACGTGCACAGGCGCTCCGCGGACACATACTCTCACTGATACATTACTTGCTTTAGGTGAGGGTCCAGGGGAAGGAAGCTCCACCCTTTGTTGTTCACTTAGTTTGACTGTTGGCTCTTCCTGGAGATACAATACAAATCTCTCTCTCTCTCTCTCTCTCTCTCTCTCTCTCTCTCTGTGTGTTAAGCGAACTCAAAAAGAGTTGGCGTTTGCAGGGCTTGACCATAATTTTTGTACCAAAGGAAACTAAAGAAAGAATTTGGACAAATTAAACTTTATGACATGAATGTGACAGCTGAATTAAGCCGATAACAAACCCTATTTTGATAACTTGCTGCCTTTTGCCTTTGCCTTAATAATATTTCTTTGGGCTCAGTTCCAGAAATAAGTGTGAATAGAAAGTGAACTGAGACCCAATCACAAACCGAATGGACCAAAAAGAGTACATTTTCAAAGACAGGATGAGTGTGAATGAAAAGTGAACTTTTATACACTCATATTCATATTTCTGTTTCAAGTCGACATGAAATGGAAATTCACCTTTTCTAAACACATCTCATTTATCTTATTATAAATGATTCATCTATGCATATGTTTCACATATCTTACAAATATCTTAGAAAACCAAAACACATAAGTTTATAAGGAATATAGTTAAAATATATGTTCAAGATCAAGATTTTTTAAGCCCTAACCTTTGACACCTGTTGGAAAATAGTCTTTATCCACATGCAAGTCAAACATTGTATAATTTTGGGGTACTGTATTGTTCACTACATATTTCAGATGACTCATCTTGCTAATAATTTGAATGCAGTGAATCTGTTTTGGGAGTAAATGGTCAGCTTTACCTATCTGGAAGACAATTACTTGTGTTTGTGATGTGAATGGATACTTTAGGAGTTAATGGTAATAAACTATGGTATGTCTATTATGGTAATTGACCTTTCGCAAACGGTTTGATTGACAGGCGATCTAACCAATCATATCCCCCAATCAGCCATTTTCTTAGACAAAGCAGTCAGGGGAGTTAGTAGATTAACGTTGGTGAACTTGAACTTTAAAAATTGTACTGTAATTGAAACAACATTCTTTGTGATGTTCATTCATGTTTATTTGATGCTATAAATGAACTAGTATGAAGAGATGATCGGTTCACGAGCTACAGCGATCTGTCACGACACATTGAAGAGACACAATACGCTATTTATGGTTTAAACTTCTTTAAAAATTACGATATATTAAATATGAAACTGTTTCATATGTCTGTCGACATGTTGTCAGTGTCCTCTTTGCTCCAGGATGTATTTTTCACTTCGTGAGAACATGATGTGTGGCCTGAGAGCGCATGGCTTGTCGGTCAAAGCAACAGTAACTAATGGGGTGGGTCTTTGCGAAGGGTCAATTGACGTTTTGGGGTTGTACCTCATGACTTAAAGTGTTACAGTCAGCAATCACTACCCATAAATCTCCAATGCCCATTGTTTGTCCAGAAAGACAACAAAACATTTCCTGTGAAGCTTATGATCTGACTATCACAGTTAAACACTGATAGGAAGTGAGGTCTAGGGCCAAGTGACAGTGTGTGTCTGTGTGTGTGTGTGGGGTTCAGGTATACCCCACGTTATGGGGACATTTCCCCACAGATGACAATATCTGAAGTCCTTGTCCTTGTGGGGACGTTTTTTTGGTCCCCATGAGGAAAACAGCTTCTGAATCATTCTAAAGTGATATTTATTGTAAATGTAAAATGCAGAACGTTTTCTGTGATGGGTGCGTTTAGGGTTAGGGGATAGAATATACAGTTCGTACAGTATAAAAATCAATATGTCTATGGAAAGTTGCCATAAAACGTGAAAACCTCACGTGTACGTGTGTGTGTGTGGCTCCGAAGAGTCGTGTAAGGTAGATGTTCAGACCTCTGACAGCCACACAGGGCACTAGGGGGCAGTGCGTCACCCAGAACCCTCTTTGCTTTGCTTTAGGGATGTCTTTCTGTTGGCCAATGCACACTGCGTCCCTAATCTAGCCCAAATATTTCGCTGTGCTGTATGTGTGTTTGTCTGGCACCTCCGGACAACTCTGCTGAACTCAAGGACAATAGCAAGGTCAGAGATTGACCTCACTCTGTGTACCCTCTGCATCCTGTGCCCACATCAGGATTTAACCCTTCACACCCCACATACACGACGTGTCTTTTGAATGAATCAGACTGTGTATGTACGGACAGCATGATGATTGTGAGGTATACTATTTCCGTAGCGTCATTATGTTGAATGTTTGGTGCCGTAGGCTTTGGTTGTCATACTGCGGGAGTTACTCTGTCTGGCCATAACAAAATAGTTTAAAAGAGCAGTGCATCACAATACAGTCTAGGGTTTAGACGAGCTGTGTAAACATTCCAGCCTCACACACAAACACACACACCTCTACAAACTTTTTTACATGCTGCCAGCAGGTGTGTTTTGTGGAAAGAGCCTTTGATGGCAACAAAATGGAGGGAGGAAAGAGGGGTTCTACACTTTTTATAAGACTTATTGTGAGGGCTGAAATAAAAAACAGATCCCCCCCCCCCCCATACTACACCCCCACCCACCCCACTCGACAGAGAAATAAAACAAACAGCCTTGGAATGATGAGTCATTACAGTGCTTGCTAGAAATTCCTCAGACATTCTATTCTGCTTTGCCTTCTTCTTCGTTGTCAACTTTTTAATTTACTTCCTCTTCCTCTTCACAATCTTCTTCTCTTGCTGCTTCTTTTTCTGCTTCAGAATCTTCTTTCACTGCTTCTGTGTCTTCATCTTCTGCTTATTTTGTTTGCCTTTTGGTTTATCAACATCTTTTTGTTTATTGTCTTCTTTTGTTGCTGTTTCTTTTTCTTTATAATCCTCTTTCTTTTTTTCATCTACATCTTCTCCACAAGTTTCTGCAATTCATTCAGCCACTGTTCAAACTTAAAGGGATAGTTCACCCAAAAATTTAAATTCTGTCATTATTTACTCACCTGCATGTCAGTCCAAACCTGTATGACTTTCTTTCTTCTATAGAGACAAAAGAAATGTTGGTAAGTAAACAGTTTTGGTTACCATCGACCAACATTGCATGCACATGAAAAACACGTTTCTCAAAATATCTTCTTTTATACTTTACAGAAGAAACAGGTTTGGAATGACATGAGAGTGAATAAAGGATCAAATATTTTTTTTATTTTTTCCTTTTAAGAGTGCAAAATAAATTGTATTTATATTTGGTTGATAAGTTTTATAATTTAAAATTAAAGTTTAAATCATAAAAAAAAGCTTTACATTGACTTAAATCACTAGAACATTTGTCATTCAAAATCTAATCACTGCAATAATTTGCTATTTTTGAGGGTTTTTTTTATATACATCTGTTTGAATTGGTCTTTTCTCTCCTGCATCTATTTAAATGTATAGCTACCTTTACACTGCAGAGACAGTGTTGCACTGTGTAGAGTCTCATACACAGCTGACGTGTACAACGTGTGTCAGCTAATGTACCAAATTTCTGCAGCCATCTCTGCAATACATTATTGTTTCAACATGCCTTCACCAAAAATAACAGCATCAAATAATCCAGAAGCACCACACCAAAAATAACAGCATCAACCAACCCAAAAGCACCACACCTAATGACAGGGTGTGTATTTCTAGCGTGCGGTGATTGTGCTGGATGCTAAAATGAGATTATTCCTAATTGTGAAAGAAACAAAGGACATCACAGTGACATCAGTTTGTAAACTTACAGGCACGCCACATGTAACAGAACCGTGCCTCATTTATCAAAATACACATTTTACTGACTAATCCATGACACAAGACTTATTTCTCTCTCACACAAAAGTAATGCTAATGCAAGACAGAATTTGTCGTGACGATTTATGGCCACAAGCATCAAGTACGCAAAGTGAAACGCAGGAACGTGGGCTTTAGGACCCAGAGTCACAGCTCAGCGGAGGCAGGGCAAGGCTGACTCACTAAATATGTCTGAGGAATGAGAGAGAGAGAAAGAAAGATAGATACAGAGAGAGAGAGAGAGAGAGAGAGAGGGAGAGGTAGAAGTGAAGAGAGGAGGGGAGAGAGAGGAGACCGGAGCAGAGGTGATCTTGCCCTCATTAGTGTCAGGACTACAGGATGATTATGGGTTGAGAAGGGAATGATGGAAGCAAACAAAGTTCTTCATTTCGTGCCATCCGGTAAGAACCACATGTACTATCACACATACACACGCTCACACGCACACATCCACACATATGCACATGTTCCTGCGCCGTCACGACTGGGCATCCGAGGGTTCCCTGAAATTTGAGACTGTGTGTGCTAAACATGTGCCGTGGAGAGGATGCATGTGTGTTTGTGTGTTGTTGTAAGTTTTCTCTCTGTTGAATCCTGCAGGTCTGTGGATTGTTTTTCTCACACACTGCCGCCACCGCTGCTGTTGCTGCTGCTGTTTTTTGGGGTGCGTTTTGCTGGAATGCAGACGGGCTTTTTCGGGGCTGGTTTTCTGGAATGCGTCGTAAACGCTTTTACGCTGTTAATCTTAGTCGGGTAAACGGGGAAAAAAAGAAAAATGACATCACACACTTTCAGATTTCTGCGCTCACATTTCAAATGCACACGGACGTACAGGGAGAGGGAGACATGAGAAAAGAGACTGATGCAAAACACAGATCAATTACCGAGGAACAAAACACATATGCCTGATCAGGCGGTACTCGAGAGCGCGTGTGCGTGAGAACGAGCGGGTACGTGTAGTTGGCGGTCTTCTGGGAGAGCGGGTCTTATTTGTACGCAATGTTGCTGTTGAATTCATCTCGTTGTGAGAAGTCAGTCTAATACCGCATGCAACACACATACGCTGTCGTACTGCACAAGTGCACCTTCATCTCTCTCTTTCTGTCCTTTCCCTTCGCTCACAGCTTCAGTGTAAACACAGTAGGTAATAGAAGTGGGAAGACACTAAATCTTATGCTCGTCTTCCCCCCCCAACACACACACACACACACACACACATCCATACATAATGAGACTGTGATTTGCATCCTTCGCCTGAGGGTTGAACTTCAAATCAGTTGATGTCTCAATTTTCTCTCCTTGTGTGATTACGTGTGTGTTTTTCCGTGTGTGTGACAAAAAGCATCAAGTGCGCATTTGATCAGACTGTTGTAATTGACACTTACTTTGTGCCCGTCTCGGCTTGTGGATAATCGTTGAGGCACTCTGTCAATACCATAATATCCACAGAATCTCAATGTCATTGAAGCAGGTCACGGGCCATCTGCGCACTGAGAACTTTCTCATACATGCGATTCACAATTTCACGAAGGTGAACATTCACTGCAACAGGAAAGAAGTTGTTTGAATGGATGAATGAGAAAATGAAATTAATAACGAGGCTAATGTAATAAACGATTTACGACTGTCTTTCTCTCTAACGAGCATCGTGATTGCTCACCCACCTCTCATTACACACGCACATGAAAGGTGGACATTTTGTCCCCAGATTCCTTTATTTATGATTTCCCCCCATGCTTGCGTATTGAACGTCCCATTTGCACTTGCAGATGGTGGGATATGAATTGATGTAATTTTCTGGAGGGCCGATCGACTTTGCATGGCTGTGCGTCTCCTAATTTATCCGTGTATGTGCGCGTACAGTCATCCTTCGTGTCCCATAGAGGTTGGTAATGTGGTTAGGCAATCTCTGACTTCTCTATTCTCCATTTGTCTTCCACGCACTGTACATTACAGTCTGCAAGGGAAATTAGAATCACACATTCCTCTGTTTATCTCCTCTGTTTATGGTACACTGTAAAACAGCCATATGGGCATCTTCTCTCATACAAAGAGCGCTGTCTGTGAGCTCAAAGGGAGCAGCCGTCGCAGACGTTCACATGATTGAGCGATTGGACTTCCTGACCCTTTTCTGATTTACAGACACGGTCATAAAGAGGATATTTTTGGAGGCCTAAATACGCACGCAATGTCGGATTTCGCTGCGTGTTATTTGCGAGAGCCTAATTAATTGGGCATCCCTTCCGATAAAATCGCAGATAGACATGCCTCTGCTTCTCCGTAATGGATTAAATATAGCTCACAGGAAAAGTTTCATATGCTCTGTCCTCACTTTCTGTTAGCGAATGTCAGGAACCCCCTCTCGCATCCACTCACACACAAACACCCACGCTCAGGCAAACAGACGCGCCCCCCACCCACCCCTGGAGTAAACCGTAGATTGCTTCAAGATGTCGGAGGATGCCAGTGTTGATGAATTCCGACCTTTGATTGCGAAGCTGCCCGTGCGCCAGGGGAGAAACCTCACACACATGCCACTTTTGTGATATGCAACAACATGCATATGGCAGACAAACACACAGATGCTCATCCACCTTTCTGATGCACTAGAACACACACACACACACACACACACGCACACACACACGCACACGCGTCAGGCTGTATGACAAACCGTCTTTGGCATAAACTAGATACCATCATGGCCTTCAAATGTCAAACAGTCTTTCTGTTTTAGTTCAGAATTCACATTCCTCATAAGGACACTTATGATACAGCTGTATCCTTTTTCTGTCCTCTCTCACTTGTTTTGTCTCCGGTTTGGTCTTCTTCGCTTGTGGTGGCAGTACTGTAGATTGTAAAGGGGAATGGTGGCCTGGCTTTAATAGAGGAAGAAGGGAATGTGCAAACAATTAGCAGGAATCCCCCAGCAGAGCGCTCACGAAACCAGACCAGCCGAGATATGAAGGAAAGGAAAATCTGTATTCCCTTGATGTACAGGACAATAGTGTCCATGCAAACACATTTAAGCTGCGCGTTCCCTTGGTGCCGTGTGATTAAAGACGGCTGTCACGTTGAAGCATGTTAGCGCTGCGGTCACTGGATCTTGACGTCCACCTTTCTCTCTCAATCGCCATCTCCGTTTTTCTTTTTTATGCTCAAGAGGATGTTTTACAGGAATAAATGGGCTAAAGAGAGTGAGAGCCGATGCCATCCTCATAATCTTAACTAGATGCTGGTTTTCATGTTACTGTTTGGTGTGGTTTGCTTTCGCACAAACGCCGCTCTGCGTATTTTCTCCTACGGCTTATAGAGAGTGAGATGAAGAAAGGCAGAGAGGGAGACGCTGGCTCACATACTACGTCTGTATAACACCATGTGATGTGAAAAGTATGCATAGATCACTATCAGGGTCACCCAATGATTGCTCCTATCACACCGAGAGAATGAGGTGAGACGGACGCATCTGCACTGCAGAAACATCCCTGCCGTCTGAAATCCATCTAAATACACAGACACAAATGGCTGCAGCTTCCGAATTTCCCTGCAAATTGCTCTGAAAGATTTTTTTAAACGAACATGCGAAGAACATTATTACTGCGTTACACCTTACTCTGTGTCAGGGATTTAATAAATCTATTATCAAAATGGTATCTTCTCCATGACAATCAGATGATGCTTAGATGGAACAGATGTTCACTGATGCATATTGCACTCACAAAAGCTGGCAAGAGCTGGCTGAAATTGCCAGTTCTGATCTGATTGAACGGTACTACTCATGGTCCAGGACTCTAAAAAGTGCTTTTAAGGTTCCAGGTTGAGGAATGATTTATTTTTCAGGTTGCCATTTTTGAATATTTGAATAAGGATATTCTGTATGTTAGAAATAATCTGAACTTGAATGGACAAAATGTGTACGCACTTTATTGATAATTGCTGTTCACAGCTGCTGCCTCCTTTTTTGAATTATTTTTGCTCGTTTATGGACTCTTTTTACATTCCAAGCTTCTCAGAAGCGGAAGTTGTCAGGTGAACTTCTAGTGGTGAAAATAGCAAAAGAAAAATCCACAATAGTGATTCAATGACTTTAAAGAGGAAAAAAATATCCAGAGATTGATTACATTATGGAAGGTTGTTTCTGCCACTAAATAAAAACAAATAAAAAATGTAATCTCACAATTCTGACCTTTTTTGTGACATTTAAACTCGCAATTGCAAGTTATAAAGGCAGAATTGGATGATATAAACTCGCAATTCTGAGAAAAAAAGTATTTTTTTCCTCACAACTGGACATTATAACATGCAATTGCGAGTTTATATCTCGCAATTCTGACTTTGTATCTAACAATTCTGACTATTATCCCGCAATTCTGACTTTATAACTCGCAATTCTGACTTTATATCTCTCAATTCTGGCTGTATATCTCGCAATTCTGACTTTCTAACTTCCAAATTGTGAGTTTATATATCGCAATTCTGAGAAAAAAGTTACAATGACCTCTTTCATTTTTTATTTTAATGGCGGAAACAAGCTTCCATATTAAGTAGATCAGAAGAGAGAAAGATGTCAAATTTGCCGTCACTCCCTGAGCCGTTTTATTAGAGATACGCAGCAGCATTATCCAGCTTTTTGTAATTTAATACCAAGGTATTAAAGCACAAAGTATATAGTTATAATACAAAAAAACTATTGCTAGATTAAGATTTAAGATTGTTAATAACTATGGGAACATAATTGTGTTTCAGGTAAAACACAATAATATAAAACACAAATATTGCTGATAAACATGCTCCTAAAAGTCATGTAAGACCAAAACATAATTGATCAATTTCACATTGGTCAGACTTTTTGCCATTTAAGTAGGCAGTTCTTGACCATAATAAACTCACAACTGGACCAGACCTTTTAAGTCAAATGCGTCTCCCAGCAGAGGAGAATTTATGTCCGTTACACTTGCTTGAAGACACTAATTCAGCTTGGCCTTTCTAAAATTTATATGTATTTACATGCTGAAGATCACAACATGCTTATTTGCATGCAGAATCCGTAATTTTCCTAATTTAATAATTAAAACGTTGAGTTTTTCCTCTAATACTCCCACAACAGCTTGCTTATTAATATTTCTTTGCCTCTTCCACGGTTTATTTGTGGAGAGAATGCATCGTCAACTGTTTGGCTTTTTCTCTCAAGGAATTTTCTGTCAAGCAGCCTTACACACACACAGACACAACTCTGTGTCTCTCTCCTTCTCCTCGCCTCATCACACTCTTCCCTTATTCTCAAAAGAACCAGCATGTGTGTATGTGTGTGTGTCATTATTGGTCTTCAGAAGGAATTCCCTCTCTAAGCAGTCGGATACTCTAGTGCCAAAAAGCCTGCAGGCATATTAAGTCTCTCTCTTTCCGGCTCGCTCTCTCGTAGATCAGGGCTGTAAGTGACATTAAAAAGTGGCAGAGAGCACCTTTAATCTGTCTCATATGCCTCTCTTTCTGTCTCTCTGTGTGGTAGAGGTGTATCTGTGATAAAGGACCATCACTACACACTGTTAGACAGGCAAAATACCATCACAACCTACAAGAGATGGCTTTCTTTCTCTCATACCTTAACTCCCACATAGCCACAGTCATATCTGTGTCAAAGCATGGCCCTATTCGTACAGGTACAACCGGATTAAAAACCTAAAGTCTGTGAAATAACAGGGACTAAATTCCCAAACAGCATCTCTAAACCCAAAGCACATGTTTTCTGTATTTGTACATTCTCTTGTGATATTGCAGCTGTAAATAGCTTATGTAAATGGTGCATTCACATGTTTAATGTGCTTTTATATTGCAGACTATGTCCCCTGTTTTTTACCTACAATTTTTTTAATGCACATTGTCCATTTGTCAGGGCAGGGATTAATGTTTTTGGTCTGCCAGAGCATGGTGCCATATGGCTGGTTGTAACAGCCTCACGAACTCAATTTATTAGATTTATTTTTCGACATTACGCAAACCTGGCGAGATGCGGCATGAGATTTCCGTGATAAATTAATTCCTTTCTTGATGAAAAGTTAAAGGGATAGTTCTCTGAAAAATAATTACGTAATCATTTATTCACCTTCTTGTCGTTCCAAACCCATTTCTTGCTTCTGTGGAATATGAAAGATGTTTTGAAGAAGATCCTTCTCTTACATTGAAAATGTAGTATGGGTATAGGGGCTGTTGAGCTCAGAAAATGAAAAGAAAAGAAATTCAGTTGTCCATATGACTTATTACAATATGTTCCAAGTCCCCTGAAAACATATGAAAGCTTTGAACAGATAGATGCATGATGCATGTTTATATAAATTAATTAATTATAAATTAACAAATAAAATGCTTGCATGTTTGGTTTGATTTCCCTAGTAAAAACCTATACCATTATCTATTTAAAATACATTTATTTCATACTAAGTATAGTTATTAAATCTATCAACATATTTATTGACATATCACTTTATAATTATAAAACATTATTTGGAGTATTTCTTTATTGCACAATGCACATTTCTTAATATTACGCCGTAAAAAGTGTTTTAATATCACTATTAACAAGGATTGTATGATCTTTGTATAATTTCAGTCTTTAAAAAAAGGACATTTAAAGTATAACTAAAGTATACTTGCAATAGTTCCACTTTAGTACAATCAAATATACTCAAGTATATCTTTAGTTGGACCTCTGCACTACTTTCACACAATTAAAGTGCATTTAGTTCAAAATTTGTACTTTCAATTTAGACTTTAAGTATACCAGTTTAGTATTCCAAAAGCACAATTGATAAGCAAAACCTGCCCTCTGTTGCTGTGCCCGACAACACATGCGCTCTCACGCCACACATCATGTTCTCACGCTGTGAAAAATACATTGCGGAGGAAAGAGGACACTGACAACGTATGAAACAGTTTCATATTTAAAATATTGTATTTTTTTAAAGAAGTTTAAACAATAAATAGCGTATAGTGTCTCTTCAATGTGTCGTGACAGATCATCTCTTCATACTAGTTCATTTATAGCATCAAATAAACATGAATGAACATCAGAAGGAATGTTGTTTCAAGCGCAGAAAGACGTGAGTATGCACAATTTTTCAAGTTCAAGTTCACCAACATTAATCTACCAACTCCCCTGACTGCTTTGTCGGATAAAATGGCAGATTCGGGGTAATGATTGGTTAGGTCGCCTGTCAATCAAACTGTTTGCGAAGGGTCAATTGCATCATAATTAGACTATTGACCCCACCCGTTAACCATAACACTAACCACTAGACCTGTCCCTAACCTTTACCATATCCCACCTCAATAACAGCGAAAGTGGTTTGCAATACAAGATGAACACATGTATATTGCATTACACTTTATTTGGTAACACTTTATTTTATAGTTTCATTGTTGCATATGTTACATGTAGTTACTATAGTAATAACTATAAATTATGGATATTTACATGTAACTAACCCTAACCAAACCCTAACTTATAGTATGTACATGTAGTTACTTAAGATTACTCAGTACTTAAATATATAATTACAATGTAACAAAGTGTAACTTTATTTTACAGTCTCTTTGTTACAGTATACGTACACAGATATGTAATGTTAATTAACAGCACGTATAGAGTTCGGGTTATGGTTTGGTTTGCGCTTGTAACTTTGCATAATTTACTGTTATTATTATAGTAAGTATATGTAAAATATAACAAGGAAAGTAAAATAAAGTGTAGTATATAGAGTAGTGAAAGTATAGCATCGTAAAAGACACCTGATAGTCAGTAAGGTTTGACACAATTAACAATTACAGTTAATACTGTGCACAATGATGCATCCAAAGATGCCGTATCAAGATGAATCCTGACACGTTTGTTCTCCACGATGAGATGTGAGGACCTACTTTTTATGGTAGTTATATAACTTTTGCTGCTTGACAGCCTCTGTATATTTTTAACTCCATGGAAGAAAGGAAGCCATACTCGTTTGATATGACATAAGGGGGAGTAATTTTTATTTTTGTTTAACTACCCCTTTAAGGAAATATCACATGTAAAATTGAATTTAAACGTTGACTTTGTTTTGCATGAACTGCTGTTATCAGTTCTGAAGATCTGGATGCGTCACGGCTGCATAACTTCCGATGCACTTATTATGAGGCTCAATTTCAAAGAAGAATATCACATTAAGGTTGCTGTCTTGAAGGAAGCAGCGGGATCGAGCGGCTGTCTTGTGTGACCTAGCACCTCTGTGATGAGCTCATTTAACTGTGTGTGTGTGTGTGTGTGAGAGAGAGAGGACAGCTTTACTATACACTCCCGCTTTCACACTAGACAAACTACACAGCCACCTCATCCGCTCACAACACGCTCACTCTTGCACTGTCATTTCAACTTTGCGTACTTTTATCTACAAATTTGCATTATTTGCCAGAGAGATTTCGTCCATCCTCACTGTATTTTTCTAGCGTGTCTGGTCTTGTCTGAAAAAAACAACAAAAAAACAAAAATTAAAGCAAGGAGAGAAGGAAAAGGAGACAGAGCAAGTGATATTTGATGTTTTATGCTCTTTATCTTGAGTATAAAAGCGAAGAGATGCACAGGCTGTTTGTGGTTTTGTTGCACACTAACCACATACATGAGTATTTCTTAACTACCAGACCACCAAGCTTTAAAGAGACAGCCCTCTCACTGCTCGCTGGCGCAGAGAGCCTGAAATTGCCTGTGTGTGTGTAAAGGGAAAGGACTCGCTGGTTTCTAAGCCTCAGTCTGTGACTCACACATCAGCTTATCTCTATAGCTGAGCTGAATCTAGTCATGGTTTTAAATGCACATGCAAACCATGATGATCCTTGTGTTTGAAAGTAAAACTACACTCTGACTTTCAAATATTCACATATGCAAACGTACGCACACACAAAAAAAAAAGACCTGTTCTGCCAGCTCTTGCTTCCTGTTTGCCAAGACAGCACTTCCTGTGTTAGCAATGATGATCAGATATTAGGAGTTTGTTCGCTGCTGAGCCTGCACCAGGTATTTTCTGTTTACTCCTGATTTGAGTTATCATTTGTCCATGTTTCCTTGCATTAATGTGATTAGCAGGATTTTTATTTTATCAAGATTTGTTCCAAAAAAAGCTTTTGTTTAGTCTTTTTGTTCCTCCTTATCTCTCATTCTTTCTACACTTTGGCTGTGATCACGACTCTTAAGTAAAAAATGGTTCTTTTTTTTCCCCTCTGTTTTGCAGAACGTGATAAAGAAAGAGACTGTGAAGGAAAATCAGGATTGAATAAAGAGAGAGCCTTGCATTTTAAACATGAAAGAACAAAACCGTAATGGAGAATTACTATCGACATGTCTTGACTGATCTGTTTGTGTTTCACGTATCATGCCGGTTGAGCATTTGAATGTAAACCTTAGCTTATTTGATTGGATTTGTCTGCTCTTGGGATGTCCCAAGGCGATCTCAAGGATCTGTACCGGGGCTGATTAAGCATTTTTTAACTAATCGGTGTCTTCTATCCTATACCTGGTCCTTTGCGTCACCTGTCATGCAGATGTTGAGCAATAGGTGTCAATAAGCACCTTCAAGTGGTTTTGCCAGCCTCAATTAAAAGGAAAAGAAGCTAAAAATGCATGCGACGCACTAGAACAGACCTCAATGGTTGTTTAACTTATTTTATGCGCACTTTGTATTGAATCACTTGAAAGTCATTTATTTACTGTTTATTTTCATCTGGCATCAGACTATCTGAGATGTCATTGTCACGTTTTGCTATGGTTTGCATCTTGCTTCATACTTGACACTAATCTTCACTCTTTTTTTTCTTTTTGTTACAATTATTCTGCTTATTGTACACCTAAAATACAAGTTTATATCAGTAGTCCCTTATTCATAATTGTGACCACACTGTCTGTTAATGTCTTCACTGTAAAAAAAAAAAAAAAAAATATATATTATTATTATTTATTTATTTTTTTAAAGTATACAGTGTGTATATATGTATATACGAGCTGTCAAAATTATCGCATTAACGCATGCGATTAATTTCTTCAGTTTAACGCATTAAAATTATATAGCGCAATTAATGCAGCATCCGTTTTTTTGTCATCTTTTTACTACGCTATACAGCATATGATCCCATTATCATTCATGCAAATGCTATTAAACCAATTAAGCGTGATGAGACGTAAAATTAGAACTTAAATCTGTACTAGCGCTCTGTGAATCTCCTGACACGCACGCGACTCATGCACACAGAAAGCTGCTACAGACAGCGTGCGGCCTCATTCAGTTCTCTTTCACACTTGAACGAACAAAAAAAACATCATTTATGTCCACTAAAATGATGTTACTCATAAATACTTTACTCAGATATAGAGAAAATCACTCACTGCTCTTGACTGAACATCTGGAGCTTTAATAAGGATTAATCTATTAATCTATGAATTAATTTATAATTTATGCAGTAAAGGCTGTGAAATGTTTGATAACTTTACTCAAATTAATTACAAAAAATTGATTACAGAAAAAAATGTGATTAGTTAATTTATATATATACATATATATATGTGTGTGTGTGTGTGTGTATATATATATGCTGTCAATTGATTAAAAAAATTAACACATTTTTTGCACATTTTTCTGTAATTAATCAAAAATATGAGATCAATTCGTTACAATTACTGTAGTAATTGTTAGATTGGAATTACTGCTTAGTGATAGATGCCCCTATTTTACATTTGAGCCTCTGCTCCTGAGAAACTCAATGTACATCCTTGTATAGATTGCAATGATTATAGTAACTTTATTGTACTTGAAGTGTGCTCCCAGCACTAGGAAAATACAAGTATCGGGACTCTGTATCCGCAGATACTCTATATTCAATGACTCAAATTGGATCAGGAGCAAAAAACTTGATCAGGACTTCTCTAGTCTGCTCTGGTTTGGGCCCGCCTAACGTGCTTACAGTAAACCCCTAAAGAGGAAGTGTGATGCTTAAAGCCATACCCGTCCCTGGCCCTGAGTGATTTAAGGCTGAAAGCACCGCAGCACCACTTCCTCTATCAGTCCTGCTCACTTCCTTTGCATATCGACAGTCTGTCCATGAGCGGCATCTGTGGTGGGTGAAAATAAGCATGTAGTAACGTGGCATTAGAGAAATATCTTCAGATCAGATGTTGAGCCAGGGGTTGGTAAAGGTTGGTCACACAGTACCCATAGCTGGAGGCAGCAGAGACGAAGTACCCACTGAAAGGTCAGAGTCGGGGTAAATAGCACAGTGACTGCGTCCCCTCCGGAGGGCCTGTAGGCATGGCTGGGCTGAAGGTGTTTTTCTCTAGGGACGGTTCTGACGGGAACACGCACAGAATACCAATTGGCTGCTGTGTCGTCACTGACTTTGAATGCCGGGGAGGGAGAGAGTTGTTTTCCGTCCGCCTCACCAGCTTACTCTTTGCTTCCTAAATTATGTTGCGACGGGAGGACATTTAAAGAATTATGGGTTTGCTGGCTCAAGTCATTTATGCAAATGCTAGTGCATACCGTTGATTAGACCTGCGTGGGCTTTAAGCATCATGTAATAGCAGTGTATGAGGTGGAATGCAATGTTTTCTGCCTGAGAACAGTCATTCTCCTGCGGGAGGGTGACCTTATACGGTGACCTTGGGGTTTCTACTGTGATCATAGATCTCAGTCAGAGTAGACGCTATATTTTATTGGATTTTAATCGCAATGAGACTGAAGGATAGGTTTGTAACTGGGTTTTGATTGTTGATAAATTGTTGATCACATTCGAACATATGTTTTCAGTGGATCAGTTTGACCCAACCTGCTGGGTAGTTTTATTTAACTCAACTATTGTTTAAAATTACTATTTTGCTTGATTAAAATAGGTTGGTAATTAACATTTATTAATACGTTAAATAAATAATAATAAAAATAAACATTTATTAAATTGCTTTTTACCTTTTGATTAGTACTTTTGCCTCTACTAATTATGTGTCTGATTTTTAATGTCCAACCTATTTTGGGTTCATTTTAAGCCAGCCATATAGTCATTTTTAATAAATAGTTGAGTTAAATAAAACTACCTAGCAGGTTGGTCAAAACAACCCTAATGCTGGGTGTTTCCATATTTAACCCAACTTGGGTTGTTTTTAACCCTGCATTTTTTTAGAGTGTTCTTTCACACATAAAACCTGTTAAATTGGAATTTAAATGAACAATTTACAACATCTGCTTTCCAAATAATGCTTTTTAAACATCTTTCATTTGTATTGCTACACATACACGTCCACACGTCAGCATCAAAAAAGGATGATGTCCTTCGAATGACCTTGATTGATTTATCTGAAATGATCTTTAAATTGATTTCCCGGAACTATCAGCAGATCCCGTTCACGCATGTGAAATTCTATTAAATAATGTAGGGTAACACCCCATATAGAATCACATCATCGGAAATGGCCAAATTGCACTCTTTTACACTCTCCTGCGTGTGCTATCTGCACTCTGCTTGTCCCCCCCAGAGTGAAAGACATGGTTACGGCCTTGAATTAATGTAAAAGGCTGTTTGTGTGCACCTGTTGAAATGCCATTTGTATCATTTCAACATATTGACAGTATCTACAACATGGCCTTGTACAACTTCAATGACATGTTTTTAATTAGCAAATAATAAAGAAAGGCATTTTAAATGCAAGTCTATATAATGCTGCACTGTAACATTAACACCACTCATTTACTGATTTGTATGTATGTTTGTGTGTGTGGGGGCTGTCACAATACTAATGAGATCACATTGCCTTGAGACAGAACGACATATTGAACAGATTGCACTTTTATCTTTCACAACCTTGTTCTTGTTGCTGTCAAATTACTACAGTCTAAAAACTGCTGGGTTGAAAACAGACAAACCCAGGAATTGGGTTGTTTTAACCAAGCGGTTGGGTTAAATGTTTGACCATCCTGCTGGGTAGTTTTATTTAACTCAACTATTCTAAAATTCCTGTACTGCTAACTTAAAACCCAAAATATGCTGGAAATGAACAGTAATTAATATGTTTAATAAATAACCACTAAATTTCTTATTAATTAATGTTCACCTGTTGATCATTATTGTTGCCTCTAGTAATTATGTGTCTGATTTTTAGTGTCCAGCTTATTTTGGGTTCATTTTCAGCCAGCCATATAGTCATTTTTAAACAATAGTTGGGTTAAATAAAACTGCCCAGCATGTTGGGCAAACGTTTAACCCAACCACAGGGTTAAAACAACCCAATCATTGGGTTTGTTCATTTTCAACCCAACTTGGGTTGTTTTTAACCCAGCATTTTTTTAGAGTGTAATACCAAAGCTGTCAGAATAAACCTGAAGAAATCGTTGTATAAAATTACATTGAATAATATGTCTTTGTTGAAAGTTTTGAAATTGTGAAATTGATTTTGGATAAGTGCAAATTTAAGGTATATGTTGTAATGCATGTAGAGGCCTCTCATTGGGACTGACCAGCTGATTGAGTTTCATATTCCGCTTTATATTGAGACAGTCTGTTTCCTGCTCTGACACATTCTACTTTTTTACATCCTGTAAAATATATCGGCATAGCAGCTTTTGTTTTTGTGCTGTCACTGAAAGGAAATATGAGACAAACTCTCTGTCAGTAGTCTATTTTCTGTACGACAGGACGAGATATGCGTAAGTTGTTTTGGTGCGTGTGTATTATTTTCATGCTCCAAAATGTGAGTGCTGTGGTATATGCCCGCCCTACATGCACAGTCTCTTTAGAGAGAGTGTTTTGCTGGAAAGAGGTACCTGACAATTAAGGGAGTCAGAAAGTGGGGAAAGAAAAACCTCTGTCACGGCTGACTTCACCTCATAAATATCCCCTTAAACTGCAACAAATGAATGTAGGCCACAGGTGTGGGAGTATGTGTGCTGGCTTAATGTGCATGTGTTTATGCCCAAGTGTGAGCATGTTGGTGTAAATACGTTAGTTTGTGTTAGGGTTGCCAACTTCAGGAAAAGAAAATAGGGGACAGTCGTAAGGCACACACTCAAAATATTTGTACTGTACCACACAGTGTATGTCATTTCAGTATCTGCAGTTAAGTATGTTTATGAAAGACGGAAAGGTTCTCAGACATAAACACATTTGGATCATTCCGTGTCAAATCAACCAAATTTCAGAAACTTTCCTGGCTCAAATTTTTGATTTTGTTAATATTTTTTCTGAAGAAAGGCTCACATAAAGCAAGAAGAAACCCAAAATATTACCCATTTCACACATAATTTTTAAATATTCCTGCTGACCCTCCAACGTGAGTTTTTATTTTCTTATTATTTCAATGGTGACGCGTCATGCTCGTCATGTGACACACCGCAGCCACAATAGCGCTGCTAGATGCATTGCTTTTATTCTGTTTTTCCTTTTTTTTTTATCAAAATATTCACTAACTTGTTAGTTGTGACAGCAACTACCTGATAATCTCAAATATGTGTAAGTGAATGTGTTTTGTCATTTAAATACTTTTATAATGATCCTGTTAGCTGATCTATAATGCACCATGTTAGTGTGCACCACAATTCAGAGAATCGTATCTGTCAGATTTACATCAATTCCTCCACTTCTCCAGAAATACATGAAAGTAGATGGCTGTTAGATCAGCGTAGCCGGCAATAAACGGGACAAGGGAGGTCACGTATGGGACAAATCAGTTAGGCCCAATACAAGGGATGCCTGGCTAATATGGGACAGTTGGCAACCCTAGTTTGTGTGTATTAGGGTGCGTTCACACTTGTAGTTCGGTTGGTTTGGTTGGTTTGGACCCGACCAAAAAACAAAAACAAAACATATAGTCCTGGTCCGCTTGGCGTTCACACTGGTTACCGAACCAAATGCAGAAGGATACGGTCACAACCTGATTGGTCGGCTTTTATGACGTATATTTCGCGACGGAGCTCGCTTACCGAACATTCAAAACAATGCTGTGTGCTGGATTAAACGCCATCATTTTATGCGTGTACAAATGCTTTATTTTTACCAGCTAAAAGCTCATAAAATGTTCAAAACAGTAGCAGGATTTCCTCCGTTGTATGCAGAAACAAATATTGATGAGGCACTTCACCTCCTCGTTGCTCCACGTTTGCCCTCAACTCATTTTGGATACACCGATCTTTCCGTGTCGTCAAATCAGCTGACTTGTAGCGTCGCATCTTGTGACATCATGTCCTCTTTTTGGTTCGTTTACATGTCTTTGGTCCGTGTTGCATTCATATATCGATCGAACCGCACCAGAGTTCGCTTGGAAGCGGACCGAGACCCATCTTTTTAGCGGTCTCAGTCCGCTTGTTTGGTCCGCACCAGGGTTCGGATGGCAGCGTTCACATGTGTTCAAACGAACCGCACTAACTGAGCAATCGCACCAGGGTTCGTTTTAATTGAACCAAACATGACAAGTGTGAACGCACCCTTAGTGTAATTGTGTTTTGCAGATATGTGGCTGTTTAGTGACCATCTTAAAAGGCATGACTAGATGACTAGTGTATGTCATATTCATGTTTGCACGGTGATTATTTGAATTTATTTTTTAAGGTTTTATTTTATTTTATTTTTTTAAATATTCCTCTTTTAAAAGGTTCTGGCAAAATCAGTCTACTCCATATTTAACCTTCTATGAGTTCAAAAAAATCACACAGACAAGTTTAATTGTGAGTTTAATTTTAATTAATAAAATAATAAATAAAAAATGAAATGTACTTAATAAATGTAAGTAATTATGCTTATATTTTCACAGGCCACAGCCATGATATGTCAACTCAAATTTTTAAATAATTTTCCTAAATTTAAGCTGATCTTGGTAATAGCAAATTTTATTCTTGTAAGATATTAAAAATAAGGTTATTTTGTCAACTCTGTAATATTTTCTGTGTGAGTGATGGATCTGAAGATCAGTTTGAAACTATCCTAAATTCATAAGTTCTTTAAAGTGAATGCTAGATTGATCAATATTACTAATTTCACACATTATTTTGTATCTCTGTGTTGACATTTATAGAGTGATTGGCGAGGGAAAACACATTTTGTGAGAAAATAAAAGCCTGAGACTGCACCTGAAAATATTAAACATGATTAATCCATAATCATTTCTGGAAAGAGAACCATTTATTTTTGTTCTGAATCAGTAGTAGATAAAAAAAACCTGTTTTATCTTCATTGTTCTCATACCTTAATCAAAAACATTTTCTCACATTGTTTGATTTAACACACACTCATAGATTTTTGAAAGTCTTTTGTTAATCGTGGTTTTTAATTTCTTTCCAGAGGCTCCCTCCTCAGGGATGGCTAAGAATGGATACTTCTATCAAGAGATGGGTGAGTAAATGTTTGTAGGAGTTGGTTCGTGCGTGTTTGTTTGTTCAACCCATGACTGGGAGGAGAGGTGTGAAGGTCAAATTGGGAGTAAAACACAGGCAGAAGGAAACTTCTTCCTACAATATTTAAAACATGGACTCTAAAAAACACTGGGTTTTAAATAACCCAATGGCTTGGTGTATTTAGGACAGAACACATGTTGGGTTAATTTTACCCATCGAATTGGGTTCCTTATTTAACCCAGCTTAACGGGTTGATTTAACCCAGCATAATGGGTTGATTCATTTTCACTATAATACCAGCTTCTTTTTTTTTTTTACTCCGTACATGAATTAATGTTTACGGATTAACTTAAATCCTTTCAACTTTTTTTAAATACTCCACACAACCACTGGTTTGCATGATAATCCCTTGATTTTCTTGATTTGTTTTATTTTATATAGTTTTTAATACATATTGCCTACGTTTAAACTCGTTTAACAAATATTACAAGTAACTATGAAACATTTAGAAGTAATTCAAGTGTAATCGATCAGTTGCTGTTGTCGTGTTTCCTCTGTAACGGCGCTGGATCTCGTGACGGAGATGGCTTGCGTTCGGCGGGGGAACTGCTAACTTCAGACTGCCGCCCTGCGCTTCACTCCATAACCCTCTATAAATAATCAGTGTACAATTCTGACATCCTAAGTACTTATATTCTGTATTTTTTTTAAATTAAAATTAAAAACTTTATGCAAGGCATCAGACGTTTCCATCATGCGATAAGACCGATGCGACACTTGTTTGGGTGACTCACCGGACGTTGCTTTGCATAAAATTAAATAACATACAGAACAATAACAAATTCTTAGATAAAATACAGTTGACCGAAGACATGCACCAATTTGACGGAGCTGCACTGCTTTCTCCTGAAGAGGTCGCAAAAAGCCCATGATAAATAACTCAACCCCTGGGTTATGTCTGACCCAAGTAAAGATCTGGTTAAAGGAAAAAAAAAAACCTACCCGAACAATGGGTTATTACATCTAACCCAGGAGCTGGGTAACACGAAAACTATAAGCACCGGAAAAAATACCGAAAAGGCTCAACCCAGGACTTGGGTATAAAAAATAACCCAAGATTTTTAGAGTGTGCCCTCATTTATGGCTTGCAGGAATATTCAAATTGTAACATGTCTGAATTTCTCATCAGCGTCAAAGAGAGACAAGTTTTCTGATTCCAGTTATGCTACACTGAAGCCCAATCCTGCAAAATCTCAGCAAATGTGCTTGGAAATATTGTCTGTAAAATGAAATGTGTAAAATTTGTTACTGCAAGTAAAGCTTGTGGCATGTTCAGATTTCTTAAGTATTTTCTCATTATGCCATTTCAGAAATCACTTTTTATGTCATCTCTCTCTCAGTTCAATTCAAGGGGCTCTTGTTTATACGTATGTAATTATAACAGAGTATGGGGGGTATTTTCAATAAATGAGTTAATTTGTTCATGAATAGGCTCTCAGCGAATCAAACGCTTATGAATATGATCAACCACGGTGCTTTGAGCTTGAAAGAGCGAGCGAGAAAAGGGAAAAAAGGGGAGCGCCGTCGTCGGGGAGAGGAATATCCTTTCGCCCGCTCACCGTAGGTCCAGGGCGGTAGAGTCAATGAGCACACATGGATTAACAGCCCCCTCTCCTCTTCAGCTTTACATAGAGAATAATAGAGGGAAGGATTAGTGAATAAATGAATAGATGAGGAGAAAGATATGGAACCGATAGCCACTCACATGCCACATTCAGCCAGAGAAGCGAGAACAATAACGAGCTGCCGTGTGTGGATAAATCACAGCTTCAGCCACACTCTGGCTACACAGTCACATCTGTGGGGTATTAAACCCTAAGAACACTTTGTATATAACAGGAAAAAAGAGAGAAATGGACTGTGGATTATTTAAGCCTTGTTGTTTTTGCATTGAGAAATGTCAATTTAGATGTAAAAGAAGGAATTAAATGTACATATTAAATGCAGCATATTTAAATATGAATATTAACTGTAACTTAAACATATGAGCTTGTCAGTAATTTATAGATTTATGAAAAATATATTGCAATATAGAATACAGTATGCTGTGCTACACTGTAAAAAATATCATGTCAAATTTATAGTGAAAAAAGAACGGCAGTTATCAGAAATCCACTATAAAAATACAGACTCTATTTCAAGTGTTAAAGGATCATGGTATATTAGTGCCTGTACGTTTTATAACTTCGTTAAGTGACTTTAACGTTAAGTACCAAACTACTTAAAGTACGCAATTCTGATTTTTTCCTTAAATTGTACTGATAATTGTACTTTCATAATAATAGGATATAAAATAGAAATCCACATGATAATTTAGTGTTCATCATAACAAAAATGAGAAGAACCTGTATGTTAAAAGGTGTGTTAGTGTAAAAATGTCCCCACAAGGATAGTAAAGCCTGAGATCACCTACATTGCGGTCCCCAGCGGGTCCAATGGATAAATAAACATACTAAATTATGTTTTTTTGCAAATATAAAAATGCTGAAAGTTTTCTGTGATGGGTAGGGTTAGGGTAAAGGGATAGAAAAATACAGTTTGTACATCATGAAAATCATTATGTCTAGTCCTTACAAGGATAGTGAACCAGATGTGTGTGTGTAAATAAAAATACATGTGTTAAAAGGGTATATAGATTGAGGCTGTTGTGTGTGTGTGTCTACTCTTAGAGCAGAGGGAGAGAGAAGAACATGAGGAGGGGAGCGAGGAGCGAGAGGAGGGCCAGGACTCTCCCATCCCATCAGGAGATGACATTCATCTCTACGGCAACCAGACACACCAAGGAGGGACAGGTCAGTGAATGTGTGTGTTTGTGAGCGAGTTCAGGGTGGGATGGCAGTTAGACCCAGAGCTGTTGATTAGCTCTGGAGATGCTCAGGTTAGCAGGTCAGCTGTCGCCACGGCAACAGTCTCAGGTGTGCTGTGATTATGTCGTGACACCCCCCACCAAACCCACACACGGTGACAGGTCACCTGTTGTCACTCAAAACCACCCGAGTCATCTTCTCTTTCTGTCTACAGTCTCTGCAGGAAAATGTAATCTAAGGTGACAATTGGAAAAAAAAGATCCATTTTAATTTACTCTTTAGCATATAGTGCATGAGAAAGGCCAAATATGCAATCCAAATAAGGAAAAATGTACAATTTTGGAAAGCAGTTGTTATTTGAATTCATAATGTATCTTTGTGTGTGTGTTTTGTATATATAAACTTTGCCGTTTATTGATTTAACTCTCATTTTAAATCAGATGGGATGCCAGCAGTCCTTGAACCACCAACTGACATTTTATCTGGAAAGTTCCCAATAAAGTCCATAATGCCAGGCAGTACAACCAAAGCTTTATTTCCAAAAAGGGTGCTCAGTCCTGTTTCTGGAGAGTTCAGAGTTCAGATCCAACCCTGATCTAACACACCTGTCTGTAATTATCAAGAGCTTCTGAAGATCTTAATGAGCTGATTCAGTTGTGTTTGATCGGGGTTGAACTTTGCTGGAAGGCAGATTTCCAGGAACAGGATTGGGCACCCGTGATTTACAGTAGCCAACAAAGGTCAAAATAAATGAGGAGAAATAATAATATACCACAGTCAAAGTCATGGGATTACAATTTTCAGTGGTCTGAATTAGCCAAAAAAACAGTAGGCCATTTGCGGGGTAATTTTTACAGCAGTTGTGAAAGGATTAAAATCACAAAGGGTGTAGCTAATATACATTTAGCTAACATCCTCGGATAAAACTAGTCCTGTCCGAACAGTGCTCTTGTAATCTCTCCTAAACCCATTCATTGAATGTGAGCCACATCTGAAAAAGGTGTGTTTACACAGACTTTAAATACTTAAGTATCAATGAATCACTTGCTCAAAGATTGATCGTTGACACGCACATAGTTTTTTCCTCCCTCGTTTTACGCATGTTTAAATATCACCACCTATTTAACTTGACCTTTCCTAATAGACAACAAAAGTGTACAAAAAATAAACAGCCCAAGTTGGGTTAAATACAGACAAACCCAGCAACTGGGTTGTTTTGACCCAGCAGTTAGGTTAAATGTTTGACCAACCTGCTGGATAGTTTTATTTTACTAAATGGCTGGCTTAAAATGAACCCCAAAAAGGCTGGAAATTAAAATCAGACACACAATTACTAGAGGCAAAGGTACTAATCAAAAGGTGAACAATTTATTATTATTTAATCATTTAATTATTATGTATAACACTTATTCATAAATGTTCTTGTGTTAAACATATTAATAAATGTTAATTTCCAACCTATTTTGCTTCATTTTAAGCAAGCAATATAGTAATTTTAAACAATTGTTGAGTTCAATAAAACTCAAACCTTTAACCCAACAACTGTGTCAAAACAATTGCTTGGGTTATTTTTAAACCAGCATCTTTTAGAGTGTGATTTGCTGGTCACAAATCATTTGCATATTAGAGGTTTTATAGGTGCCGTATTAAAAACACCCTGTTTAATAAGCACCATAAAGAGGCTGGAAAATAGCAATGCAAAACCAGAACTGTTTTTGGTGCAAGAAACCTCGTCTAACATTATAATTGGACTTCAAGGAGAAAGATATTCTACAATATAGCCCTAATAAAGATTTTTGCTTCATTTACTGTTTTGGAAACAGAAAACATTTAAACATTATAAATCCTATGGATGATGTAACATCTATATTTAGGGTTGCTATTTGCCCTAACGGGCTGCATGCTGTTGAAAGTGAGCACAGCTTCAGTAATATCAGTAGACAGGTGACCCAGAACCAGACAAGGAAATGTTCTCTCTCTGTTTACTCAAATACAGTTAGTTCTGTTTTAAATTCTCTTTTCTGCGTGAGTGACTCCTGCTGTGCTTTTGGTGGGCTCACATTAGGATGAGTGGGGTTTGTTCACACGTTGTCTCATCCAGTCTGATGTTCTGTCATCCTCAGCGCACAAGCCGTCAGCACTTGTCTAGATTAAAACCAAATTCCACTCCTCTGACATTCTGCAAAGAGTTTGAACTATGTGTGTGTGTGTGTGTGTGTGTGTTTGAATATTTATAAACCATAGCCTCCAAACATTTAGTTTTAAGTTATAATTCCCCTGATTTCAGCAATTGGCTGGACCCAACACCCAGCCATGTTATTTAGCAAACAGCTGGGTTTTTAATTGCTGGGGGTGAGGCAGAGGCAGTGTGAAATTATTGTACTCCACAAAAATAAAACAAATATTACCTAATATGAAATCAAATGATCCTAAAGTAACAAGGTCCCACGCCAATCAATAGTTTTAGAAGGAGGCAGCATCTCTTTTGCCTCCCTCGAGCCTGTTGCGTTCTTGTTGAAGCTTTATAGCATGCTGTAAATGTGATGGGAGAGCAGTGAAATATGTCCTTCTTAGCAGCTCTTGGATTCTTTCACAATTTTTTTTTGCCTGAATGAGTCAGATGAAATGGATAAAATAATGTCAGAGGAACAGCTCATTCACTCTGCCTTGACCACTTTCTCTTGCATTCGGGTCAAAATGACTTGAAACAAGAAATTACCTGTGATTAAAAATTCATCACCATGTTCACAACCTTCTCCACACTCTGTGCTCATTGAGGATTTGTTAAAATGTTGGGGGAAAAGTGCATTTTGGGTTCAGTAAGATTTTTTTAAAAGAGAAATTATGCCTTTTATTCAGCAATAACGAATATAATTGATCAAGTGTCAGTAAAAGCATTTGTAATGTTACAAAAGATTTCCATTTCAAATTAATGTTGTTCTTTTGAACATTTTATTCATTGAAAAAATCTGGGAATGTATCACATTTACACAAAAGTATTAAGGAGCAAAACTCTTTCCACATTGATAAAATAAGTTTCTTTAGCAGCAAATCATCATATTAGAATGATTTCTGAAGGATCATGTGACACTGAAGACGGGAGTAATGATGCTGAAAATTCAGCTTAGCCACCACACAAAGAAATAACATCTTAAATTATACATAAATGGAAAAGTTATTTTAAATTTAAATTGATAATAATGTTTTAAAATATTACTATTTTATTTTTGATCAATAAATGCAGCCTTGGCAAGCGTAAGAGATTTCTTTCAAAAACACGAACAATCGTATTGATCTGTTCAGAATACTCAAAACATTTGAGGAAACTTATTTCCTCAAAACATTTAAGTAAACTATTTTTTATTTTGAGTTAGTAGAACTTAAAATTTGCACCACACTGGGGGGCCAATGTGGTGCACAGGCGTCTCTCATTTTCACTCCCACAGTTCTCAGCCTCGCCCAACTCATAATGTTAATTACACACAGTTCATTTACATAAATGTCACATTCAGATCTTGGTTAAATGTTAGATAGCAAATAACACATGCTATTATAACTATCAAAGAGACTGTCATTATATACTTGCATTTATATGATCAAACAACATACAGTATGTATGGTCTTTAAAGTTTTGCAGCCCATCCTCAACCTAACCACAGGCTCAACTCTTCGCCACAGTGGCAACCAACAAATCTAACGTAACAAAACCCCCTGTAAATGCAAATATAAAACAACATTAAACCCTAACTTATGTCTCCCTATGTTAATCTTGTGCAAAAAACACAAAATAACAATAAATTTCAACATTTATTTATACAGTCTGACATAAAGCATGCTGGGAATTAGAAATCTGCAGCTAAACTCAATCTTACTAAATTCAGTTTACTACAATGAAATTTTGAGTTCACACAACTTTTTTCTATTAAGTACAATGAACTTTCATTATTATTTGAGTGGAACAAATTCATTTCATTTCATTACTTTAGTTAAGTTTTATAGTGCATATACATATATATATAATTATTACAGTATTTTGTTGCTTGTTGATTAGTTTATGGTTGGGATAAATTTCCAAATGTTTCACACACCAGCTAACTACGTAAACTTTAATGGAACGTGAATTTACATTAGACAAAAGTAAACACAAAGAGGGGCTTCGCCTCCTCTTTTCAGAAGATCACGGGGGTGACATATGTCTGACTATCAACAGCCTCAGGCAACTCATTGATGCTAGTTTGATTGGATGTGGTTTTGAGAACTGGCTAATTGCTGAATTCTCTTTGGATCAGGGTTTGCACCAGTGTAGTTTGAGCTCAGTTAATGCTGCCTTTTATCTTATGTTAATATAGTGGTTTTCAGTTTTATACCTAGGAACTCACTGAGCTTTAATTAGGTGCTTAGATATTGCAGTGCATTTCACTTCAACATAATATGACCTCACATAATTGTTAAATATATATTGTGTACTTGTAAACATCTGAAAAGCCCAATGACAATTGGGAAAGTGATGGAATGACAGAAGGATGGAAGAGGAGAGAATAAAAGAACCTGTTTCACATAGTGACTGTAAGCCATTAAAAGGTTTCCAGAGAGGTTATGTAACCTTATTAATTTAACACGTAGACTTACCTCTTATTAAACCCCAAAGTTGTGCTTTTAAAGTGGTGCTTTTATTCTCATTTTCCCCTTTTAATCCCAAACCCATCCGAGGGGCTGTTTAATCTTGGAGTTAAGGCAGTGGAGGAGTCAGCCGTGGGCCGTGGTAATCCTGCCTGAATATCTCTTTCCAGGGGCAGGACTTCTTGCGGGCCACGCGCACAGAACGGAGGGATCTCTATTTGATAAAGGCTGTCCGCTTTATATAATCTCTATATAGAGGAGGACTTAGCATGCAGTCATCACGTGAGGGTTGCAAGCTGAACCTGCAAACCTGAGGACAATACCAAACATAAATTACGCAAAGGACAAGCAGGACAGGCAGGGACACGGCAACACATGCGTGTACACGAGTTTATCCCACCCCTTCAAAGTTTGGATGATGCTCGTGATCCATGGAGTATGCTGTGATGCATTTGGTGGTTACTAATAAACAGTGTTGTGGGAGAGATATTTTGTTTTGTATTCAGGGACTGAACTCGTTTCATAGCAGATATTTGTGATGTTGAATTATATTGAGGAGATCACAATAGGGGCTCTCTGATGCAGATGGCTTTTATGTTCACTGTTGCTGTTTTTTAATGCCATCAGAGTGTGTTTAGTTGTTCTTAAAAACTCTAAAAGCTGCTTTATGATGGTTGTTGTTTTGGCACACAGTATTCACCCCTCAGGCTTCCCATTCTCTCTTTCCTACAGAATCTGATGTCCACGGCTGTGTGCTGCTTAACACGTCTCGAAGGGTGAGACTTTTTCATTACCAGTGTTGGGGAAAGTTGCTTTTAAAAGTAACGCATTACAATATTGCGTTACTACCTTAAAAAGTAACTAATTGCATTACATATGATTTTTTTATGGAAAGTAATGCATCATGTTTCTTTTGCGTTAGATTATCTCATCTGTTTAATAACAAAAAAGATCTATTTTTGGCAAATGTAAAGGCCCTTTCACACCAAAAGTGAAATGAGTAAAGCTCAGGCTGGGTCAAATGCAAATTTACTCCTGTACAGTTGAGGACGCTGCTCAAACAAACCTTTCAGCTGTGCTGCCATTCTGGATTGCGCTCTTCAACACTCTTCAGTGTTTCTTGAATTGGATCATTGAAGGCCAGCAGCAAAGACATTGTTTAATACATTGAGATTAAATACATAAAGTATATTTGTGCAATTTAACATTTAACTATTGTAGGTTTGCTTGTCAGTGTTTTTACTCATTTTGAGAAATAATGAATCTTATGCAAGTGAGATGAGTAAATGCATTCTCACATTTAGTGTAGAACTACAGTAACCATCATATTTACACAGCGCACACAATTTCTCTGCATCTCACTCATGATTTTTCTCAGCATGGGGACAGGAGAGGTGCCAGTCAATAATTTTTTCATTTGAAAAAGTAACTCAGATATTTTGTTGTAAAATTAAAAGTAATGTGTTACTTTACTAGTTACTTGAAAAAGTAATCTGATTACATAACTCACATTGCTTGTAATGCCTTACCCCCAACACGGCTCATTACATCCACATGCCAAACAGATATTATTAAATTTCTAGTCCCTGTCTGAAGTGACATGCACATCTGTGAATGCACATTAACTGAATTCTATTTTGATGTCTACACACCGTGGGGCCCAAGAGTCTGAGACCGCTTTTAAAATTATTATTATTTTTTTCATTTAAGCATTCAAATTAGAATGCTTTAGTATTTTGAAATTTGAGCTTATGACATAAATTGACCAAAAATGTCATACTGGATAACACGATCATTAGGTTTTACCTAATACTATATGGCATTATGAAATTCATATTAGTTTACACTTTTTCAACTATTTATGCAAACTGTCATGCTGACATTTTAATCTGTAATTAAAACTATTAATAATAAATAAATAATAAGTAATAAATTAGACAATAAAATAGAAGTATTTCTCAGACTTTTTGAACTCCATTATATGTGCAATATCTATGGAAGCTTGTTTCCCCCATGAAATAAAAAATAAAAAATGTAATTGCGACTTTTTATCTCGCAACTATGACTTTGAATTGTGAGATATAAACTCACAATTGCGAGTTATAAAGTCAGAATTGCGAGATTTAAACTCACAATTCTGAGATAAAAAGTCGTAATTACCTTTTTTATTTTTATATTTACAAGCTTCCATAAATATCCCATTCATACATATAAAATACAATACAGTTTGCCATGGCTTATTTATATATAAACTCATATCACGCAATTCTGACTTCATATCACGCAGTTCTGACTTTGTAAGTCGCAATTGCGAGTGTATATCAATATAATTTGAGAATAAATGTCAGGATTGTGAGATATAAAGTCAGCATTGCGGGATAAAAACTTGCAATTGCCTGAAAAAAGTAAGAATTGCGATCTTTTTAATTTAGAGGCAGAAACAAGCTTCCATGAATATCCCATTCATACATATAAAATACAACACAGTTTGCCATGGCTTATTGCTTTAATCAATGTTCCTGAGGTCTTGCAAAACCTGAACCCATCAGGAATTTTTTTTATTTGCTTTTTTTCTAGGAACATGGACATTTCTTTAATGAATAAACAGTTTCAAATAATGTTGAACTGCAAAATAGTTCAGTTGCTAGAAATTACTCTTATGTAGAGTAATTCTAGTGATGTGAAATGTGTGAGTGAATAGTTGTTTTGGGGTCATTTCTTTTTTAGTGATTCAGTCAAAAGTGATTCAAAAAAAGTTTAAAAAATATCAATTATAGTTTTTTTAATTAAATATGTTTTTGTTTAATATATATATATGATTATTGTATATACATGTATAAAATATATATATTTAAAAAATATGGTATCCAGCATTATCAAACGATAATGGAAAAGATAAAAAGTCAATGTTTAAAAAATATCGGAACCCTGTTTAATATGTGATTGTAAGAAATTTGTATGCATGTTTTTTACTTAGTAGAAATTGTTTAGCATTCCTTGCATGTTCCTCTATGTGTTCTCTCAGTATGTGAAGCTGATGAACTTTGAGGAGGAAATACGAGCTCACAGGGATCTGGATGGGTTTCTGGAGAGGGCCAGTATTCTGCTGCACGAGGACGAGGCCTCTCTAGACGATGTGTTAAAGACGATGCTTCGGCACGTCTCACAGGACCCTCACACTGCTGAGCCCGGCTGCAACTTCGAGGAGATCATGAGCTCCCTCTTCACAGACGCTGGGTCACAGGAGGTCAATGGTGAGTGTGTTTGTTTCTATTTGTGTGGTTTTTTTATGAAAAGCTTATGAAAGGTTGCTCAGTACCTCAGAGAGTTGATTTGACTGACACCTTAAAGGATATAAGCACAGCAGTGTGGCGTTCGTCAGTGTTATTTTAATTTAAATTGCTTTATAAATTATAATACAGACTTTACATAAAAAAGGGGCTGAAGAATGAGTAACAGAGGGAAGTGTGCAGAGTCAGAAGGAAAAGAGAGTTTTGCCAATAATTAAGTCCACTCATATCCCTGCTGACCCCATAGCTTTGAAACTCTAGAATGTTTCAGAGAGAGGAGTTGCTCTGAATGACTCTATAAAGGGAAGTCAGGTGATAATAACTCTCTTCTGTCCAGTCATTCACACATTAGACTCAGTGGAATTGTCAAATCTTCCCAGAGGACACACAACCCTCTATAACAGAGATGGAGTTGAAGAAAATAGAGACGAATCACAAAAGTTAAGCTGAGGGTTGAAAGAGCTTCAAGGCAGGAGCAGTTGGAAGCAAAATACAATATATATGAAATATAAATAAGTACAAAATGTATAATTCAATATCGGGTACGTTAGTGTATGAAATGAGTCAATAGTTACTGGAATCATAAAATAATTCTTACAAATTTGAATTGAATTAGCCAAGTTATGCAATCACTTTAATCAGGGTTTTTAAAAATAGAATTTATGTGCTTATACTTTTTAAGAACTTATTTATTTATTTATTTATTTATTTATTTATTTTAATGTATTTATATTGACTAAATTGTTATAAAGCAAGAAAAGGTCTTTAAAAAACTGACTAGCATGTCTGAATATGAGGTTGGTCTAAAAAACATAGATATTGTTTGCTGTTAGTTACTGCATTTAAATGCAGCTATCATTAGATTTACTTTGCCAGATTTTTTTTTTTTTCACTGGCCAGTAATCACCAACATTTTCCAAAAATTATCCCCAGACTAAGTAATTTGAGTATCCTTGTTCTATGAGCTCAATCTCTTTCTGTATCATTAATTTTTTATCTCTCGGGAAGACTGAAAGTTTTTTTTTTTTCCAAACTCTAGAGGTGATGCAACACCATTAGAAATTCAGATTAGAAACAGATACACTATATGGACAAAAGTATTGGAAAACTCCAGTTAATTCTTGAATTCTTAATTCTTCATTCTGAAGAGCTCAGGGACTTCAAGTGTGGCACTGTGATTGGATGTCACCTTTGCAAGTCAGTTCGTGAAATTTTATCCCTGCTATATATTCCACAGTCAACAGTAAGTGGTATTATTGGAAAGTGGAAGCAGCAACTCAGCCACAATGTGGAAGAGCACGGAGAGTCAGAGAGCGGGATCACAGAGTGCCGAGATGCTTGCTCAAAGCCAACGCTTTGCTGATTACATAGATGAAGACTTCCAAACTTCCATTAGTATCAACACAAAAACTGTGAGGCGGGAGCTTCATGGAATGGGTTTCCATGGCCGAGCAGCTGCATGCAAGCCTCACATCACCAAGTTCAATGGCAAGCGTTGGGTGGAGTGGTGTAAAGCATGCTGTAACACAGTTCTTAAGATTGGGAAGAAGGAGGCGGCAACCGGCGAACGTTCAACATACTTTAATAATAAAATAAACAAACAATAAAACGAAAGTAAAATGGCGGCAGCTCCTCACACAAACATAACAAAAACACAACATAAAGTCCAGGCCTGGTCCTGTCCTTCACTGTTGTTGCTCCTCTTTTATGCTTCCTCCGTGAGCTCCTCCGTGAGAGATACGAGACCGGTGCGTCGAGCAGCTGAAGCTCATTATCACTTGCGTCACCGGCCTCGCACCGTTCCCTCACGGCTCTCGCCCGCCCTGCTCGTCACACACGCCACAACTGGACTCTGGAGAAGTGGAAACGTGACATCATGCTTCTCTTTTTGACAGTCTTATGGGCGAGTCTGGGTTTGGCAGATACCAGGAGAACGTTACCTGCCTGACTGCATTGTGCCAAATTCAATATTTGGTAGAGGAGGGATAATGGTATGGTGCTGTGAAGGCAAATCTTAATGCTTCAGCATACTAAGACATTGTAGACAATGCTGTGCTTCCAACCACAGTTCAAGAAAAGTCTGTTCACTCTGCGGCCATATTCGCAACGTCTTCGGGCAGATATTTCAGGCATCCAAGACCAAGTCATATCTATTTGAATGGGGGAATCCTGAAATCTCAAAAACTGCTCGCTGAACTCACATTTAAATATCCTGTTTCAAATTAGCAACAAAATCTGACATGAAGAACTGTCCCGTAAATGTTTTCTTATGCTCAAATAAAAAAGCATATCTTACAGAGGGGACAAGACAAAATGCATGTACAGTTCTAAGCATGTGTCTCAGAATGTAAACTGTTTCTAGAGCAACCAGGAGCTTCTTTTAACGGCAGCTGCAGTGATGCTATGGCTTTACCAATTGGCAGTTGGCTCTTCAATTTAGAAAGTGGGACTTATTCTGCCATATTATGCATTGCACTTTCTCCCATTCATAAGTAAAATATGTGCACAGTCTCTGCATATCTGTGTATTTGTGGGTAGAGTTTGGGGAGACCTTTTTCTATTCCAGCATGACTGTGCCCCAGTGTACAAAGCAAGGTCCATAAAGACATGGTTGGATGAGTTTGGTATGGAAGAACTTGACTGGCCCACACAGAGTCCTGACCTCAAACCCTTTGAACACATTTAGGATAAACTGAAACGCAGATTGTGAGCCAGGCCTTCTCGTCCAACATCAGTGCCGGCTTTACTGGATGAATGGGCAAAAATTCCAACAAAATCTTGTGGAAAGTATTTACAGAAGAGTGGAATCTGTTATTGCTGCTAAGGGGGGGACCAACTGAATTTAGAATGCAGTGTCATTACAGTCCCTGTTGATGTACAGTCCCATGTTTAGATATACCAATTTTGTCCATATAGTGTAGTTCAAGTCATGCAGCAAAGTGACTATACTCTCTAAAAAATGCTGGGTTAAAAACAACCCAAGTTGTATTGAAAAGAACAAACCCAGCGATTGGGTTGTTTTAAGCCAGTGGTGAAATGTTTTAAAAAAGCAATACAGTGCCTTTTAAACTATAGTTGAGTTAAATAAAACTACCCAGCAGCTTGAGCAAACATTTAACCCAACCGCTCGGATAAACCAACCCATTCTCTGGGTTAAAAGAACCCAACTGCTGGGTACGTCCATTTTGAAATGTTTTTGATGAGATGAAAGCTCTTCGCTTGATTTATACACGTTTAAAACCCCTGTATTTACAGCAAGTAATACAATTAAGCACCTAATTCTTTGTCATCTCTTATGAGGGATGATGGTAAATATAATTTTTCACTGGTTGGACTATTATTTGTCATAATTGAACGTTTTTGTTTATCTCCCCTGATAATTCTCACCACTTACCAATCTGTTATTTTCTATCTTGATGATTATATTTGTACTTGTTCCTCACAGATTCATCTGATTCTGAGTTTTTCTGAAAGATTTCTTGAATTGAAATTCACTATAATAAATGAAATATTCATGACAACACAATGCATACAATCACACAGCATGTCAGTCTATCAGGCTGGATGAATGTGTCATTTCCCTCTGAGATTTTCACAAGTTGGCAGCACGCTTTTCCTGGATTGTATTGATCGTTTCCGGCTCACCATTAATCTCTGTGTTCTTATCGTCGTTGCCAAATTCACGCTGAATACACACAGAAAATCATTCGGTATCCTGGGCACCAATTAAGCCCAGCCCTGGACTTTACTGTACCGTCACTCTGATCCGGTCTAACGCCGCACCTAATTTGTGCTCGGACACTGCCGGATTGTGTGAATGATGAGATGTGAATTATCGGTAGTTGTTTTTTTTTTTTTTTTTTTTTTTTTTTTAAGTCTAGGGATGATGCATTCTCTCTTGTCCCTCTGTTGCTAGGATACATAGCTCACATGTGATCGAGAATCATATTAATGACATGAGCCTGGGAACATGCAAATGAACTGATGTGTGATTGGATTATGAAATGTGAATGTCATGAATATGATAATGTATGATTATTTGGTTGAGAATCCATGAATGGGATCTAATTGTGAGTGCTTTGATTGTATGTGCACGCGTCAGGCATTTAACACAAACGCATGTGTACTCGCACATGCAACCTGAAGTCTATCAGTCTGAAGATCAAATTAGAATGAAATGGGAATAAAGATCTCATTCAGCTCAGACGCAAGCACAATGGAAGATGGAGAAAAATCATATTTCATCTGAGTAAAGAGACCTGAGCATCTGCCTGACAACCCAGCCCCAATTAGTGAGAGAGGGAGGTTCGGTGTGTCTGTGTGGGTGGTGGGTTATCTGAATTTGTGTCTGAGAGACGTTTCACTCTTTCTGCTTGCTTTTAGGGTTCACAACATGTGTTTCTGTGCTCAGCCTAACTTTAACTCTTTCCTTTCCAAGCTGAACTCAGTTTCTGTATGTGTGTGTGTGTGTGTGTTTGTGTGTGCGCATGTGTGCGTCTGTTGTGTCTCCGATTCTCTCGCACAGACAGGTCGCAGAATTTCATTTTCTATGACAACGGTAAGAATGATATGATCAGATGTGGGATATTACCCACAATTCATGTGTGTTTCTCCCTGAGTGCTTATGTTTCCACTGTGATTGACATGTACCATTAGTCCTACAGACACGCGAGTCTCTGTTTTCTTATTCAGATCCATCAATTTACTGCATTTTCCAGTTGATGCAGTGACACAATCCAATTCGAAATCAGTATCCACACATTTGAAATGACAAGATTCGGTGTTGTTTTAAAAGAGTCGATGCTGAATGCAGAGTGATTCCCTTCCCCTTGGTGGTGTGTTAGATTGGGCTGTATCATCGCCTCTGTCTCATTCCTGCCTCATTGCCGTTTGGCTGATTGGCTGTGCATGGATTCCACTGTTGTGATTGAAAAAGTCCACCGCAATTCTGATGTCTTTCTCCGCTTAATATTTATGCAACACGCACACACACACAAGGAGTGAAAAGATTTTTTAATCTTGAGGAAAAGTCTTTAGAGTGTGTGAATAAAAGCATCTCATTCCATCCATCCTCTGGCAGTTATCAGAAGGGGTGAGGTGGGGTTGGCCTAGATGATTGCCGGAATGTTAATATGTGTATTTCAGGACTGGACAATACAGCTGAAAATTTTCTCTCTCTCTCTTTTCTCTTTTTCCCCAGCCTTTTAACAATATTCAATATACATTTCAGTACTACATTTGTTCTGAAAGGCTAACAATACAGCAAAAAATAAATGAATAACTCAGACATATTTTCATTTTTATGATCTTATGAATTTAATTTACAATAATTTACTGTTATTTTAGTATCATTGAGATACTATTATAGCTTTTATTATATTTTGAATTAGTTTTGTTTTTGTATATTCGGTTTTTATTATAAATTCAGTTAAAGTTTTATTAATTTTGTCATGTATTTTTGTCATTTTTATTAGTTGCGGTTTTTATACATCAAGTTATAGATCAAGTTAAACTAAATGAAAATGATAAATGTTGAAACTACCTGAAGTTAAATACTTTTTTTCCCCTTTCAGTCGACATTTATTTTATTTCAAGTAACAAGTATTTCAAGTTTTTTTTTATGGTTTTAGTTACAAATAATAACCCTGATTGTTGAGTTTAAAATGTCAGTTTGAACTGATTCTGCAGAGGTTAGCATCAGAGACAGTATAAAAATATCTTATGTCTCTCATACCCACAAGTTGTGACACAATGAGCGAGTGCTGTCTTAGAAATGTAATGGGAAAACAACAAACAAAAAAACATGTTTAAACATCAATGTTCTGTATTTATCAGTAACAAAATAATATGGAATATACTGTAAATGTTTAATATTTCATCTAGCTCTGGTGTGTGGGAAAGTGTGCATGCCTTTATGGCCGTGCTCAACATGCATCACTGTACTTTTGATTTTCAAAAGTACCATAGAAAGAGATGTTTGCTGTCTCCTTCACGAACACACCAAGTACACAATTATCTTTGCTGTTTGTCCCCATGCCAATTCAACAGTCTTCATATTGCCCCATATTGCTCCATTGATACGTTTCCCTCTCTTCTCATTCTTTCTCTCTTCCTGTCTATTTCTCGATGGTGCTGAGTGTGTTGTCATGGTGATACCCATCTGTCCATGGTGTGAGTGTGTGATGTCTTATTGATGAGACAGTGTGACTGTGTGCCAGAGACATCCATCCTGCCTGCTAAACAGCACATACACACACACACACACACACACACACTCTCCCTCTCACACACACCCACACATATATATACACACATTGTTTTTGCTAGTCATGCTGAACAACTCACACCTGTCACCTCTGCTGGACAGAGGGCATACACACACAAACACACACACATGCTCTCACTGCTTGTTGTTAATATGCTGGACAGCTCACACATATACGAGAGAGAGGGCGCATACTTACACGCACAGATTGATTAATTTGAATTAAACATTTGGTGGTGTTCTTGGAAAGGTCTTCATTGTCACTCACGCTGGCTGCAGTGATGTGTATTGTCATTTGGTGAGCTTCTGCTTCTGTTTTACCTTGATATGCATTAGCTTTTTCATGGAGATGAGCAGACTTTGATTTAATTACCAGTTCCTCCATCAATTCATATCCTTTTGTTTATATGTGTGTGTGTGTGTGTGTGTGTGTGTGTGTCACCATATACAATGAAAGTCAGTTGACTTAATCTTGGTGTCGAACTCGTGAGCAGTCTCACTATTGTTCTTTATACTCCATTTGCACTTGAAGTGCGGTGCATTACTTTTGAAGTGGCATCCAGATTGTAGTTAACTTGAATTGATTGTTTATTTTTCTTCATGCATGCTCACCCATTGCCCGTCGTGCACGCCCACTCACGACTGACCCCTTGCCTTCTCTTCTCACAGTGCATCTATTGTCAGAGACGCTGCAGTGTGTGACGGCGACAGCCACGGGGATCCAGTACCAGCAGTCCTGGCTTTGCATCCTGTGAGTTATCTGAAACTATCTTACCTGTAACTCTGAGCCTCGAGAGTTTCTAGAGCAGGGGTGTCTGAAGAAATGCCACAAGATAGGAAAAAATATTTTAACTAGGGCTGCTTATTTTTAATTGAAATACAGTACAATATTGTTCTGAAGATTTGGGTCTGTAAGATTTTGTTTTGTTTTGTTTGGTCTTCTTTGAAAGAAATGAATACTTTTATTCAACAAGGACCCATTAAATTAATCAAAAGTGCCAGTAAATACATTCATAATATTACAAAAAAAAAAAAATGTTGTTCTTTTGAACATTCTATTCATCACGAATTCCTGAAAAAAAAATAACATTCCACAAAAACATTAAGCAGCCCAACTTTTTTTAACAGTCAACTGTCAAAAGAACTTAGCCCCATCTTAACAATCCTATCGTTTCCTCTAATCCTTCCCTATTCTAGCTTATGCTACTCTGAGCAATATCTGAAACTTGCATTGTGAGCACTTCCTGTGTCTATTTGCCTGTTCATGATGCATCGCTTGTTGTATTCCTCACTTGTAAGGCGCTTTGGATAAGCGTCTGCCAAATGAATAAATTAAATGTAAATGTAAAATTAATAAAAAGAAAAGTTTATTGAGCGGCAAATCAATATTAGAATGATTTCTGAAGGATTATGTGACTAAAGATTGGAGTAATGATGCTTTGCCAACACAGAAATAAATAACATTTTATAAATGATTAAAATAGAAAACAGTTTAAATTGAAATAATATTTCACAATACTTCTGTTTTGTTCTTGCATTTTACAAATAATTGCAGCCTTGGTGAACAAAAGACTTCCCTTTAAAAGATTAAATGTTCACATTTAATCATGCCCTCTGGAAAACTGGTCAAATCTGTAAAATGGTATAAAAAATGATCAAATAAATAAAAAGATATTTTTAAAATCTTCTTTAAATTAAATAATTAAATAAAAATGTATAGTTTTTGCTAACCATATTAATATATGAAAATATTAATATAGAAAATCATTGGCAATCAATGATCAGCATATACATAATTTGATTTAACTTTAAGACATATTTGTGTCAAGTTAGATAAATATAAAAGGAATTGAATGTCCTTCTCTGCTAATACAAACGACAATAAATTCCTCCTCTTTAACAAAAAGGAAATCGATGTCCAGTGTAACCTCAACAGGTAGCCAGTGAGATCTGAGAGTCTGAATGGTGACTCTATTAGACATAGTACACAACAACGTAGAGGACTTGCGTTTCCGTGAAAGAAATCAAGGATGTGTCAGGTCAAAACCCGCATTCTGAAAGCAGAAGCTTTTGCCAGTATTACTGAGTGTCTGAGATTCCGTGCCAGAAAAGAACAGTCCTTGAACATGAATCATCAATTAAAAGTAATGTATCACCTTCTCTGTGATTAAGCTGTCTTTGTTGTGTTGACACATCGTCAACTGTCTGTAAGGAGTTAGTTGAGTCCCAGGCACCCTGGCGTGTCCTCCTGCCTTGCCTTCAACCAACCCAAGAGAGCCCACGTCACACCCCTGTAGGTCTCGCTCCACTGGTTACTGTATAGCTGCCAGCATGAACTTCATGGTTCTGACCAGGGGTGTTACTTGGCCTATGGCTACAGGGGTGCCGCTCAATAGCATCAATAGCCTCAGATTTTTTCTTTCGCTTAAAAAAAGCTCTGTTTTTTTCCCCCCTGCAAGTAATTAAACTGTTAAAACTGAGTTAGTGTTAATAGCCTTTGCCAACAAGACAGGCTATTAACACTTAGTGTAAATAGACACTTCGTAATACAAATCCTGCTGGATCTGTATACTGAGCATGTACAGTATAATAATTTCCCTGAGGCCAATGAGGTGGCAGATGGCCTCAGGGAAAAAGTCACTATAATAGCTGGAGGTTCTTGTGTGCATGAACTTGCATGTCTGCCCGATGAAACAAAGATCAATAAGTGATGCTCAGGATGTGATGGGCCTGAGGATCTTTCGAGCCCTGTTTCAGCTTCACAGGGGTGTAAAACTCTTCAGATGATACATGTATCCTGGTCTTGCAGTAAGATGAGGCAGAGGCACTACCTTTCAAAAGTTCGGGGTCTGTAAGATGTTTTTAATGTTTTTTTAAACACTTGTGCTGCTTAATGTTTTTTAATTTTACTATTCTATTAGATAGCATGTATTTGAAATAGAAATAGAAATCGTTTGTAATATTATAAATGTCTTTACTGTCATTTTGATTAAGTTATTGCATCCTGGCTGAAAAATTCATTTCTTAAAAAAACCTTTGAAAGGTATTGTATAGGCAAATATTTGTTGTGAGTATTTTGCTTATGCGTAATTGTTGATTTTAGACAAATGAATTTGTGGTAATGAGCTACTTTTAAAACAAGAGAAGAAATGTAAACACAAAGTCTCTTTACTGAGTTCAGTGACGATGAAGGTGGCCTCTATTCAGCGTGTGAGGAATAAAATAAAATGAAGAACAAGACAGAGACTCATTAATGGAGCTCAGCTAGTCGCAGTTCTGCGATAGCTAAATTTTTGCAGCCCATCCACAGCCCAAGCGAGTGATGCAACAAAACAGCTTCATTTATTATAATGAGAGCGTTCACAGGAGTCCAGATCTCAGTGCAGAGAGCACACTGTGGGATCAAACAGTCGTGTAAAGCTGTACAGTGGACCCAGCAATGTTGACAGTGATTATAATGGGAAAATTCAATTTGTCACGGCATAGCTAACAATGTAAATGGGGTGTCATTCCAGACTGTTCATATTTGAAGGGGTTTGACTGTCTTTATTTGACTCCAGATCACTGCAGAAGAATCAGAGACATGAGGAACTTCTTACTCCCTAAATATATACAGATTTGGACACAGATTTTTAGATTAAAATATCCTAAAACCACTAGAACAAAAGAAATCAGCATGTTTAACCAGGATACGGACCGTGTGATTTTGTTGTCTGTCAACGACGTCATATCCACATTATCCTAGATTTCCAGTTTTTACTTTCGTAGAAACCATGAAAACACAAAAGATGCTTTAATATAGCATGTGTTTTTTTTAGGTGAGCAACTGTTTGGATACATTTATCAGCGGAAATACAAAATTATTGTTTGAATCGCTTGTTTTCTTGATTAACAATGAATGCCATGCCTCAGAGACAACACTATTTTGTCATGTGGCTAACAATGTATAATCAGAGAGAGATTTTCCCGGCGTACAATACAGTTTTAAATTAATTGCATGTAATTTAGAAACACGAGTCATTAAGTTTTTATTAATATGACATTCTAATATCGATCTCTATTACTGCAAAGTGCCACATGTCTTTCAACCAGCTACGAGCGAATGCACAAAGTAACATTATAACATGACTTTCAACGCACGCAAATGCATATAGTATGGTTGTTTTAACCATGTTAAACAGTTGTTCGTTAACACATAAACTACGAAAAGAGTAGAAGCAGTCAACTGCAGCATATGCAATATAAAAGCTGAGCTGGACTCCTCTTTTTCTACCACAGAAACATTGATAAAACTTTAATACATTAGCTCATCCATGAACATGATTTCTGCCTGAGTTTGTCGGATTTCTCTCCATCGGTTGTGGAGGTGAAGATGTGGAGGTGTGGAGGTCAACTCATTCCATAATCATTCAAGGCATCATCAAGCTCTGTCTTTGTTTTGAATAAGTGACCTCTATCGGCAAAAATTACATACTGTGTCTTTAAGACACAACACAAATAATGACATTAAATAGTGATTATATACATTTCTGGTAAAAATGTATTTCATTGTAATAGTGGTAGATTCTCTTTGCATCAAGTAGCTTGTTTACACTAAGCTCAAATAGTGATAAAAGCTATTCACACAGTGTAAATAGAGGTAACATGCTGTTTGTGCTAAAATAAAAAGTCCTTGAGAGCTCCCTGCTTGATATCTGCAATAGTTTCAGACTGTCTTGGTTCTAACACAAGCACACACACACACACACAAAGTTGTTGACGTGATCTTTTTTTGTATTTGGATGTCTGAGAAATCCATAACTTTAACACTTTGACATGTTTGTCAGGTGGATCTCTATTTTGTCTCATAGTATTCCAGACACTTACATATTTCTTTTTTGCAGCAATTCTTGCATGGATGTTTTTTTATGTTTATGAAATTCTAATTGGCCAACTTTTGTACAAAAGTAACTCTTGACAAGATGATTGCAGCTTTTGAGAAAACCGTACATTGATGTTTTTAGGATTCCCATCTGTCAAAAATTGCTACCTGCTATTGAGTCATTAATCAAAATAAATTGATCCCCAACAAACCCTATCTAAAAGACATCTGCAGGTCATGATTAGATTCTGATGATTCATCTGCTTCCTCTCCGAGTTCTCAAGATCCGCCAACACTTTTTCTTTCTCAACACTTTTGCTTAATAACTGCCAAAACTTTTATCAACAGCCTCCAAACCGTAGCAGTGTCAGGCAGCAGCCAACATCAGTGCGCAAACTAACAAGTGTTATTCTCTTTAGGCGGCTGCGGCAGCATTTTAGACGGTGCGATATACGCCATATTTAAATGAAGTCATTGTCTTTTGTATTATTGAATTCTACTACTGCTACTACTTACTTAAAGCAAGTGGTAAACTTAATTTTATATAAAACAGATACTTATGCAGATTTTCTAGTGATAATGGCAGCGGTGATTCATTCAATTATGACAAAATGAAGCAGAACAGCGTTTTAACTGGGCTCGTGTCCAGAAACATGGTGTAGTCAAGTGCACTTTGTGCATTTTAAAGAACATAATCAGGTGACCCGTAAAAAGCACTTTGGACATTGTAGAAAAATGTGTTTTTCTCTACATTTACTGGTTTTTGCATTGAACTTTTTTGGTCTAGTCTGTAATCTGGTTTTGGAGAATGGCTAATATTGTCCATTCCTAGATTGTCATTTATGTTTTTACAGTCTGGTCTCATTGTTAATACGTAGGTATTAATATGTAACTTTCAAAGACACAAAACGTACATTTTTGTATGCTTGGATGAGTGCTAAAACGATGGACGTGTTGGCAGCATTTAAACGTAGCATTATTACGTTTTTACAGCGAAAAAACTTGAAATATTTACAAATCTTTCATGTCATAAAGATTTTCCTTTTATCATTTTATAGATAAACGTAAGATTCCTAAACCCCAACCCGAAACTAAACATACCCATTTTATACAGAATAAAACATAATGGACAGAAATGTGTCGAAAATTAACAATTTTAGTAACAATATAGCATTAAAACGATATTTTGAGCCACTAATCCTACACCTACCCCTAAACCTACTCATAACCATTTCTTAAAACTACATACTGTTATAAATAAAAGAATAATAGACAAACAAGCGTAATTACAACAATTTATTAATTGTGAAAATTGTTACCAAAAGTAGTTCAAATGATGATGAGTTGAAATTGCAGTACTCTCTGGCGGTAATAGTTTTTTATAGGGTACAGAGCAGAATTCAAGTTATTAATCAATGAAAATATGAATCTGGATTCTCTCCGTGAAGGCGCACACTTATTTCAAATGTCAATCCACTGATATACATAATGTTTGACAAAGAAGGTGAGAACCAATGAGCGTTCGATGTCAGTGCAGTAAACCATGTCGTCACGCTTCTCGAGGATGCAACTTTCAAATTAATTTAAATCAGCACGAGCGCGGTCTTTTTTTTGCTTTTTTGCACGGTCGCTGCTAAGGATGAAGGTGAAGATTGATGGGTAAAGGGCTTAATTGGGATCTGTTCCTTACAAACATATGGATTCTAAAGATTTGGAGGACAGCGGACAACTTTTGTGTCTCACAGCAAACAAACTAAATATTACCAAAATGGTTAAACAATTGCCGATATGTTTATTTTAAGGTTTTAAAGTGTAGTCATGTTTAACTGCAAAACAAGTTTGCAGCATAAGTCACAAACAGAAATGTTATTTCATATTAAGTAGATGAGTAAACTGCATTTAATAAATGCAACATTAATTAATAAACATTAATGCCACGATTTAAATATAAATGCATGGGGATTCATACACATTCACACTTGGTTACGTAAATAATTTGTGTTTTTTTGCTGTCAATATGTAAGTAATTTTACATTTTAGTGCTTTAAATAGGTCAATATTCTACATTTTTGTGAAATCTAAGTAAATTTATATGTAACCACTCACCTCTTAACACACCAGAGACCCAGGTTCAATCCCTACCAAGCGCAACCTCTCACTTGTAAGTCGCTTTGGATAAAAGCATCTGCCAAATGAATAAATGTAAATATAAATACACGTATTCTTATGAGATCACGTTGCAGCATTTACTCATTTGTTGGATGGATGGATGGATGGATAGAGCAGCCTGGGAGAGGGGTAAAGTCTTATCCTCAAGCACTTCCATTATTGACAGCAAGCTAAATCTGTTTACTTTAACACTCTAATTTATTATATGATCATCAACTTTATTAATTCACTTGAGATCAAAAATCCATAGATCATAAATCAAAAGTCACTGAAGACTCTTAGACCCTCGCTGTGGTCAGAACAAAGACCCACAGTATGGTAAACAATAAAAAAGCCATGTTCAGCCATTTGCAATAGCCCAGACTAGCCTAGTGAGCAGAAGATTTATTTTTCTTTGAATTATGTGTGGACAGTTTTATGGGCAAGAAAGGGAAACAAGTGGTAATGTTGGATGACCCACAGCAGCTCAATGACTTTACATTTATAGCAAATAAAACTGAACAGTTTGTGTGCTTAATGCTAAAGGCCAAAGGTTACCAAAGTCATTACAGCAGGGCACAACAGCTTTCTCATGTTTTAAGATCAATTCACACCGCACCGACAAACGGCAACAAACAAGTTGGCCGCTGGATTTAGAATTCTATGAGAAAAAACGGTCATGTTCACACTGACCCAACAAACACCGACACCCAAGAGAGTCAAGTCTGACCGGGAAACATTGAGATCGACAACTACATACGATACAACCATGTTAACAATATTTTCAGACGTTTATTAGATTAATAATATAGTATCATATATATTTTCATTGTATCAAAGTATTGAGGCAAACATAAAAATACTAACCTGAGATCCCAAGCGCTAGCCATCGATCTGATCCCTTGCGTTGGGGTTGGTATAACTAGCGTACACCAGTTTTTAAACGTTTTTTAGTGCGACCCATGAAAGGCATATACAACCATTTGTAGCTAAACAAGCCAAAACGAATTAATTTAAAACTAAATTTAGGTTAAACTTGCTCTCACACATATACCTCGCTCTTTTGCCACAAATCCAAATATGATGCTATAGGCTACTTACTATTTATTATGTAAAATCCTTCACGCACGCTTCTAGTATTGATAGAAAAAAAATAATCCTCTTCACATGAGTAAAAATGGAGGAGGAGGAGCAGTGCTCTTGTTGAACGGCATGGATTGCACTACGGATTATTTAAATTGTCTATTGTAACTGTTATATTTTTGACTGTATTTTATTTTTACAATGAACAAACTGCGATGTCACGTTTGTGGTGCTTTGTTGTGTGTGCGTGAGTCGCTGGCAAGATCAAACCGCAGTTTTTGCAAGGGACTTGCCTCACCGTCATGGCAACAGTTCGCGGCCAGGTCAGATTACGCCAGAGTTTATTGACGTTTGTTGGAAAACCAAACCACACTGATCAGACATTCCACAACCCAACAAACGCCGATTAAACATGTTCAGTCGGGTGAAAACAGACTTCGACCAACTCCAACAGACGCCAGTTATTAATGCGTAATTTAAATAAATTAGACTTTTAACAGTGTACTGTTAGGCCAACTTTTATGGTAATATTTGACTTGATTTATTAATGCTACTTATTGTATATAAAATTTTAGCATCAAGTACATTGAGCGCTTTTATCTTTTCCCTTTTCAATATAGTTAACTGTGTTGGTATTAACCTCATAATAGGTGGCAGCAAGCCTGAAACAAAAGATGTACTCTTTTGTAATTAATAAACCTGAAAGAGAACAGGAAGTGCCTTTTTCCCCAACCGGCCCACAACCAAACATTACTTTGACACCCCTGTTCAAGAGCTTTCTGTAATCCCATTAGACCTCAACCAATGGATTTGTTAATGTGTTTGCTGTACTCCTGTTACATATTGAATTAATCTGATACCGTGCCAGGTACATTCAAGCACTGTGTAAATCGGGAAGAGGATTTATGATGATTTCTGAACTCTTTGTGACAGCTGTAATGTGAAGAACCTGCAGAGGCGGCACGTGTGTATCTCACGCCTGGATCGTCCACAGAACTGGGGGGAAAACTGTGCAGAAGTCCGCTATGTTATCCTCATTCTGGCACCTTCAAAGATGGTAATATAATCACACATAAATACACACACACACATACTGAAGACAATTTATTTACAGATCATGGACATTCATTTTAAAGAAATAGCTATGATTTCAAACTTCTTGTATTTGCAAATCTGAGTTTAGTCAGAGACGCTGTTAAAATGTCTTATAAAGACTTTCAAACTGGAGTAATCTTTATTAAAAATTTGTGTTTACAATAGGGCTATGGTTTGGATTAGGGTTTGGGGTAACACTTTATTTTAAAGTATCATTGTTATATATGTTACATGTTGTTACTATAGTAGTAATTATAAATTATACATAATTACATGCAACTAACTCTAAACCAAACCCTAATCCTAAGCTTAAGTACAGGTAGTTACTTAATATTACTCAGTACTTAAATGTATAATTACAGTGTAACAAAGACACCTTAAAATAAAGTGTAACCGGGTTTGGTTTATCGCTAGTTGCATGTAATTATTCATAATTGTGTAACAAGGACACTAAAATAAATGGATACTTTTTAACATTTACTGTAATTGATATTATTACTATTTCAGTTTGCTTTCTAACAATCGGTTGAAAATCATGAGATTGTTCACAGTTTCCATTTGAATAATCATGAGATTATTCTACTGACAGTCCTAGCTTTTAAAAGTAATAAAAATAATCAGAATATTTTTAAGAGTTCATTTCTCCATTATAACATACGAGTGTTTCACTCACAAATGTTGTATCTTTGCTCATTTTTGTGTTTAATATGCTAAAAAAGTATGCACAACTTAATTTAAAGTAAATATGTGTCTGATAATATTTTACTTTTCATAAAATGTTTAAGAAGAAGCTATTATTTAATTGTGGAAAGAACATGTTTTTATGATATCACACTTGTTTTTCTTTTCCACGCAGTTAAAATGGGTATTTATACATTAAAATATATTGTTTGACGTCATATTTCAGGAAATGGACCATCATATTTTGGGGGTCCTTAGCATTAAAAAGCAAGAGTGTCCATTTGCTCTCTGTTTAAACGGTTTGCTGTTTATGAGAAACAATTGAGATGTTAAAAAGATCTTATTCATGGCAGGTTCATGAACACAATAGCACTATCATGTTCAAGTCCTGGTCCTGCATTTCTTGCTCCTCTTGCAGTCTCCCTGTGAAGGCTTTGGAGCCCCCGGCTCCCTCCAAGACTATTTTGTGTACCTCTTTGTGTCTGTGTTTACATCATAAATCTGTGTGTTTGTGTGTATGTGTTTACATCTGTTTACATCTAATCACTCTCTCGCTTTCTTTTTCTCTTTCTCTCTCTCCTTGTGTTCTTGCATGCACTCATCTATTTCTGTCCTCTGTAGTTCACCAGGCAGTATAGCAAACTTTTTTGCTTTGTAATCCTGTGCTTTTCTCACAAACAATAAAATTATATGCGCGCACACACAAAAACACATCTTCTCATTACATTAAAAGCTAGATTGCCATGCTGGCACGTGTAGATACATCCTCTTTACTTGCCGAGTGTTTTAAAACAACAGACAAATGTTATGTAACTTAAATACCAAATGGACTCAATCCATAAGATGATAAAGCAAAAATCTCAAATCCAGAGATCGGGGCAGGCGTGCATGTACTCTCTTGAATTAGCAGAGTAAGAGCATTTAACTGGAAATAAAATTGAGAATAAATCTACAGTTTAGACCATGTATTAGCAGCATTTAAGTGAATCTGAAGCATAACTACAACTGCTCAAAAAAAAAAATTTGTATAGTTATAATATATAATTAAATTATATATATAAATAAATTAAGTGATTTCTGGGTCACTACATTGATTTCCATTAATGTATTCCCTCTTAGAAGAAAATGTTCTATATAGAATCCTGGGGTTAATGACTAAATTTTAAAGAAGACTTTATGCTAAAAAGGTTATATAAAAGGAGAAATGTCTCAATAGTTTCATATTTAATGGGTTTTCTGGTGATTGAAATGTTTATGAGCTGTTTAATTCATAAAATGTAATAAAATAAAAAATAAAAAATTAAATAAAATGAATGAAGTACAGCTAAACCCATAAAATGATCCCTAAAAGGTTCTATATAGAGCACTGCCAAAATGATGTTCGGCCTTGGAAAATTTACATCTTCACCCTTTATTCAAATGTTATTCAAGATTTTGTAAGCATATTACGTAATTTTGCATGAGAAAAATTGTGATACCGCAATGAAACATGTCAAATTGTGTGGACATCATTTTTGGCCAGGCTGTCATACAAATCATAAACACATGCATAAAAAAGAGAAAACCAACAAAATATTAATAACTGATTATGTTGTAATCAGTGTGTGCTTTTCATGTGAGCTTTTTGTTTTTCTGTGCATATTTTTTGCATAGTAAAATAAAACCTGTTGCTGTAGTTTGCCTTTTTTTTTTTTTGCCAGATAATTTTATCATATAAATACCTCAATAAAGGTTAGTGTTTTGTTCTTCCCTCATGTTTAAAATATTTTTAAAAAATTAAAATATTTTCTTCATATTGTGATGGTTTAATTGAACTTGTAGGGTCATTAAAAGTAAATATCCCTTATAACATCACTTTTGGCTGCTACTGTATGAAACGCCTGACAGAATCCGTTAATGCCCAGTTCAGACTACATGATTTTAGTCTGATTTTACCACGATCTATTTGACGTAGGACGTAGGGGATTCGTGAGCAACCATGGGTGTCGGGACACAATATTCAATCATTTAGTCGTGTAGTGTGTCATAGTGGACATCAACTGAAGCTGCGTCTACAATGCTTGACGACATCACAACAGAAAAACGAACATGTTTAATTTTTTTTTGGTCGTCCATGATGAATCCCGTCATGTTTGACACTGACCAATAAGAGCACAGAAGCACCTTCCTACATGCTTTCAAACCCACTGAAACGAAAGAGAGACAATGGTGTCGTTCCTGCTATGTGAAATTTTACAATGGAGGAAATGTTCGTGGAGCTAAGGCAACAATACTCTGCAATTATAATGTTTCCTCAAAGGACTACCATGACAGAGTGAAAAAGGTCAAGTAAAAACAATTTTTTTTCCTCAGTTCTCTTTGACAGTCCATATTGGCCTCTTCATGCAATCCAGATGTGTCCGATTTTCTTTCTTTTTGGGGCTTTTTTGTGGACAAGAGAGCAAAACACGCCGTTTGCTAGCCATTGTTTGTTCACATGCACTCACGGTGTGGTGAGGAATCAGGTCTTTAGGACCCCTTTAGGACTCAGAGAGATCCCATTGGTTCAACAGGCTTTAAATGGGTACTATTTTTAGTGCCTGATTATAAGTCCTCCAAAACCACGTAATGATTGATATTGTTTAAGATGAATTATAATGACCATTAATGTCTTTTAAATTACATGGTTCACATACTAGTAAATAAGGTCGTGAAATCAAACTTTTCTCGTTCTCCCTTTTTTTTAGTTTACTTGCGTACTTGCATAGCTTATGTTTTTTGCTTTATTTTACACTTTATTTTAAGGGTCCAGAATGATTAAATTGTTCACAATTAAGCATTAGTTAAGAATGAACACGCTACTAATTAATTATTAACTTAACATTTTAAGGGTTCTGAATTATGCATTAGTTAAGCATAAATAAACTAATAATTAATGATTAACTTAACATATAATAGGGCATATTAGCCATTATTTACAAATTATTAAACATTTGAAATATACATGTTTATGCTATAAAAACCAAAATAATCTATTAACTTAATGTAAACACCTTTTAGACATTATCCACAACTTAATAAGCCATCTACTATTTTTGTGTAGTGATGCAGTTGTATTTCTTTGCTGTTCTATTAAGTTAACTGAACATTAAGCTAGTAATTATGTTTGATTACTGCTGGTTTTCAGTTATAAATTGCTAAAATAGTATAATAAAGACAATTTTACCGCAAAGTGAAAGGAATATCCACATTAATTATGGCACTTATTGAGTGATATTCAAGTTTATTGACCACAATAAGCCAATAATTATGGCTAAACTGCCAATATATATATATATATATATATATATATATATATATATAATTCCTCAAGATATCACAATAAATTTTCGATCAGTCGATAGTCACACCTTCTCAATGGCAGCACGCATGGCGGGCTAATCTAGTCTAGTGTAGTCTGACAAGTTTCTTGTCCATGACACAACAATATTTTAAGAGTCAAAATCACATAATCTGACACAGTGACTATCATAACCGACAAAAATATTGTGTAGTCTGAACACGGCTTAAGGTTCGACTCTATAGAGAACCTTTTCTTCTAACACAGTGTCGACTGGACGCGACAAAGAGACTGTTGCAAATCCATTTGTTATTCTTATCAGAAATAGCATGAGAGAAATAGCAGAAATAGAACAGAGGATCAGTTTACTGTCGCATTCAGTGTAGACAGCATCACTGATTATAATGGATTCTGTTTGCTTTTGTCGTGTCATGCTGCTATAAATGATTAACGATCACCGAATTTAACACTCCAACGTTTGATCTCTGTATTTCTCAGAAAAGCACTAAGACGGCGATGGAGCTGGGCAGGACGTTCGCCAGCATGTTCTCAGACATCTCTTTCAGACAGAAGCTGCTAGAGAGTAAAACTCAAGAGGAGTTCAAAGAGGCGCTGGTCATCCAGAGGTACCACCTGACCGCTGCCAAGCGTAAAACCACGGCTGTGGAGGGCGAAGAGACAGACCCGCACAGTCAAAAACCACTGAAGGTGATGCTTAAGGTTCAGTTGTAATGGTTTCAGTTTGTAACGGTTGCCAGTGCTTTCATCTATTTTCTCTTTGCTCCTTGTCCGTCGCTCTCTCTTTCTCTCTTCGCCCTTTGTTGTTTGACTTACACTCCAGTGATTAAGTTCTACTAAGCATGTAGCAGCTAATGAGAATTTATCTTGTTTGTTACTCTGGTTTGACGCACACACACAAAGTCCGATTCGGCATATGTGAGCATTAGACCACCCTGGCTGAGGTTAGCCGGCTGTAAAAGCCCTCTGTTTTCTTCTCTGTAAAGACAACTGCGGAGGCCCAAATAGTTGTGTTTTTGTTTTTGCATTTTTCACTCCATCACACATCTGAGGAATGGTAACCAGGTGGAGAGGATCATTACTTTGTGTGTATGTGTGTGTGTATGTGTGCATGATCACTTGTGCGTGTGCACAATAAAAACTATTCATCTCTGGCAAATGCCCAGGAAAGGTCCCTCTCTCTTTCTGTTTCAGACACACTGTCATGATGAATCAGTGCAGCTCAGTAATGAACACTTAAAGCTGTACGACTTATGTAAACATATCCTGAGACAGGTTCCCTCAGACTGATAGAAAATGAGCTTGTCTGCCAAAAAGAGGCTAATGTAGGTCATTAATGTGAGACGGACAAACTGCTCCATCGCCAAATCCTGACCTGTAAAGCCTATTAAATTTGATTAATTCAACAAGACTGTGTATTTGTGACTGGGCACAAGGACACACACACACACACACACACACACACACACACACATACATACTAGTACCTTGCCATAATTGGTCCAAATTAAACAAAACAATTCCTCATGAGTCATGAACTAAAAATGTATTCATTTTAATTTTCAAATGTACTAATACATTTTAAGATTTCAACTAAATTGTATTTTGAACAAAAATGAATTAACAATAAACAATAGTTATACAGTACCGTTCAAAAGTTTGGGGTCAGTATGATTAAAAAAAAATGTAAAAAAATGTAACGCTTTAGAATAAGGTTTCATTTGTTAACTTTAGTTAATTTATTAACTAACATGAACTAACATTGAGGAATACATTTGTTACAGTGTTGATTCATTTCTTAATGTTATTAATAAAAATTCAGTCGTTCATTGTGAGCTCACAGTGCATTAACAAATACAACTTTTGATTTTTATAATGTGTAAGTAAATATTGAAATTAAAATGAACTAAGATAAACAAATTCTGTAGAAGTATTGTTCATTCTTAGTTCATGTAAACTATATTAGTTAACTAATGAAACCTTATTGTAAAGTGTTACCAAATAAATTAATACTTTTATTTCGCAAAGGACGCATTAAACAGTAAAGACATGTTACGAACAATTCTTTTTTTTTTAAATGCAATAAAATAGATAGCAATATAAATATTATAATATATATATTATATACAATATCACTGTTTTTACTGTATTTTTTTATTACATAAATGCAGCATTGGTGAGTATAAGAGGCTTTTTTTTCAAAATCAGAAAAAAAAATCTTAACGACCCCAAACTTTTGAACAATAACATGAGATTAACTAATTTACTGACTCTATATTATGTTTTCAAAATGCATTTTTTAGTTCATGATACCTAATGCATTAACTGATGTTGGCAAAGTTATTGTGAAGTGAAGAAATATCAAGTCAGATAGTAATTCTTAAGAGATTCAGAGAGTAATTAGTTGAAATGATTAAAACAGAAAATTAAAAAGAAAACCGTTTATGAAAGCCGTTCAGTTGTTAACAGAAACACATTGGCTGTACTGTATGTTTGTGTTTGTATTCAGCCAGTGATATAATCATTTCGCAGGACAGATTCCTAATGATGCTCAAAATAATATAAAAAAACTATGTTTTCAAACACCTGTGCATACAAAAAAAGTGTACACCTTTTTACGGGGGCTTTTTATTTCTAAAAGTGCTTAAGCCAGTATAATTCAGTTCTCTGAAATGCACATGTGTCAGATGTTTTCTGATGCTACATTAATGGATGTTTAGAGTAATGTAACAGGTCTCTTGACTGTGCTTTGCTGATGTAATTGTAATGCTTTTTGCGTTGTACTAATGCTGTTCTAACACTGGGCTGTCTCTCTCTCCAGTCTGCAGAATCTGTGTTCTCTCATCTTGTGTCTCTCTCTCTGCTGTGCAGGGGGCCCTGTGTGAGTGCGATTACACTGAGCTTCTGTGTGTGTTTGTGTGTGGGGATTTAAGTAAGAGAGAGTGTGTATTTGTCTGCTTTAACACAGTATCTCTTCCCTTGCAGTATAATGTGTATGTGCTTTCGTGTGTGTATTTGCTGTGATTCAGCAGGGTTTGGTGCATATGATGTTTAATTGGTGTGTTTGTGTGTGTGTGTGCGCTTTAATCCTGTGCCTCTCCGGCTGCAGTTTTGCAGTAAATGTATTTAAATGTTTTCACGTTTATATGTGTAGTTATATGTATGTGTGTGTGTGTGTGAGAGAGAAAGTAATCTTTTTCTCTTTCTGTCTCTGTATCTGTTTAGTGTAGAGATTTTTTCAGAGTGGGCCGAGGAATCTACGAGGATCTGTGTCGCCGACTGCCTCTCTACCCGTCTGACTTCACTGATGGTGTGTCAAGCATAAACTTACAAATAAACACTGCAAAATTAAAGGATTTTTAAAGGGGATTTTCAAAAGGATATATGGTCCTCTAGTGGTCTTACTAATGTCCTTAGCTAAATTCAAAGGTGGGACAGTAGTTCAGCTGATTTTAGAAGAGCTTGTCCAAAAAAATGCATGACAAAAAGCTACATTGCTGGGTTTAGTAACATCAAATCACTATAGTCGAGCAATCTGAGGAAATCAAACATGCTATCGTAAACTATCCTTTCTATTTCTCTTATGAAGTCTCATTCATTTTAAGGAATCAGTTCAGTTATATATTCAGTTATTTAAATTAGAACATTTTTAGTTATTGTCGTATAAACTACACTAATAGTTTTATTCAGCAAGGATTCGTTAAATTGATCACAGAAACTGTAAAGACATTTATAAGATTTTTATTTCAAATAAATGCTGTTCTTTTGAACTTTCTATTCTTCAAAGAATCCTGAAAATTCTGGATGCTTAACAAAAATATTAAGCATCTGTTTTCAACATTGATGATAATAATACGACATTTTTCTCGAGTAGCAAATCATCATATTAGAATGATTTCTGAAGGATCATGTGGCACTGAAGACGGGAGTAATGAGGATGAAAATTCAGCTTTACCATCACAGGAATAAATTACATTTTAATATATATTCAAATAGAAAATTTATGTATCTGTTCATGGTATTACTCTGATGGAGATTTTTTTTTTGGTTTTGTGTCAGGTGCGTATAGCTCAAATGATATATATTTTATATGTAATAACTATAAATACATATAGTACATATTTATTATAGTATATGCGTTATATGATGATATTTGTGTTATTTGGAGCTTCAAAACTGCAAATGACTCCATGCTGCTACAGGTCTTTCTTCATAATTTATTCATCAGCAAGAGTCGGATTTAAAAAGTCAGACACAACTGAATGGAAATGAAAGTCGTGACGTATTGTCAAGTATGGTGACCCATACTCAAAATTCGTGCTCTGCATTTAACCCATCCCAAGTGCACACACACAGCAGTGAGTAGTGAACACACACACACACACACACAATGAACACACACCCGGAGCAGGCAGCGCCCGGGGAGCAATTAGGGGTTAGGTGTCTTGCTCAAGGGCAACTTAGTCATGGTATCGAAGGTGGAGAGAGTGTTGTTTATTCACAATCCCCACCTTCAATTCCTGCCGGCGTGGGAATCGAACCGGCAACCTTCACGTTACAAGCCCAACTCCCTCACCATTTGGCCACGACTCCCTCACTACGCTAAATGCGTTAATTAATTGACATACCATTAAACATATTAATCTCACAAGTTAACTTTGATAGCAGTTATATTTTTATACTATGTATTTATTGAGTTTTATATAAATATGTGTGTTTCAGGATTAGTGGGTAATAACAAAGCCCTGGTCAAGTTCATGACGACGTCCATCTTTCTCTACATTGCTGTGCTGCTTCCTGCCATTGCGTTTGGCTCGCTCAACGACGAGAGCACTCGGGGCGAGATTGGTGATCACTCTCTCTCTCTCTGTCTCACACACACACACACATTCCATAGGCGTAATGGTTTTTATACTGTACAAACTGTATATTCTGTCCCCCTACACTAAACCTACCCCTAAACCTACCCATCACAGAAAATGTTCTGCTATTTTAGATTTTCAAAAATAATACCTCTGTATGATTTATAAGCTTGTTTCCTCATGGGGACCAAAAAAATATCCCCACAAGATCAAAATGTACTAGTATTACTATACCTGTGGGGACATTTGGTCCCCATAATGTAGGGAATACCCACCCACATAAACACACACACACACACACACACACACACACACACACATATACACAGGTTTGTTTTGCAATCTTAGTGAGGACATTGCATAGACTTCCATTGATTTTATATCAGGCCAATGACAAGCCAATGATATTTTCTCTCACCTAACCCAACCCCTACTCCTAAACCTACCCATCACAGAAACATGTGACCATCGTAGATTTAAATAAAAACATCTTTTGGCTGATTTATAGGTCAAATGTCCTCACTAGTGGGTTGACAAAGTATTTCACAATATAAGTGAGGACATTTGGTCCTCACAAGTATAGCCAAAACAAGTACACAAACACACACACTTACTTTCTCTCTCTCTCTCTTCACACACCATGTTTCTACACACACACACACACACACACTTGTTGGTTTCCCATGTTTTATGAGGACAGTCCATAGATGTAATGGTTTTTATACTGTACAAACAGTATATTCCGTCCACCTACACTAAACCTACCTATCACAGAAAACTTTCTACTATTTTAGATTTTCAAAAAAAGATCATTCTGTTTGATTTATAAACTTTTTTCCTCATGGGGACTAAAAAATAAATGAATGCCCCCTCAAGGTCAAAATTTACTAGCATTACTATACTTGTGGAGACATTTGGTTCCCAATAACATAGAGAATACCAGGAGTACACACACACATACTGAGCTGTTCTCTCTCGATTAGATGTCCAGAAGACAATCATCGGGCAAAGTATAGGTGGAATCATCTACTCATTGTGTGCTGGCTCTCCTCTCGTCATTCCACTGACCACAGCGCCCATCGCTATTTTCATCAGCGGTATGTACATACATGCCTTGATAATAGATGCACATTCACATGCACACATACCTTTTCTGTTGCAATCTGGTCTTGAGCTGTTCTTAGTTTTTTTTCACGGTATATTTAGATGAGCACTCATTGTTTGTTGAATACTTTTCCGTTGAGTGTTTAGAGAACTCTTTTAACCACAGGATGAGGTGGAACAAGACTCTTAATCTCACAAACAGCAGGATGGGAGTCTGATATGGCCACCATTTGTTTAGGCGAAGTTTGATGTTTGCCCTGGCTGAGAGGAGATTTCCTCCTAAAGCTCATTCCTGTGGCTGCAATTGCACACTGTCACCAGCGGGAGAGTTGCCCTGAAAAATGGTTTTGCTTCAGTAAAATGAAATTCTGTTTGGATAAAAATGTGCAGATGAGGACAGAACCACCACATCCATCTATAATAATGATCCTTCCCAATCAAAGATCTTGTCTTGTGGTTTCTCATGGGAATAACAGCAGGAATTCTTTAAATCTTTATTGGAATGTTTGGGAGCAGTTTTTTAAACATCAAACGATCAACATTTACTGCGAGTTATAATCCCTTGTCATTATGAGATTTGAGTTCTTTTCGCACGCTTGTTATTCTGTTCGTGTGGAGGATTCTTAATGACAGCGACCTTGTGTCATTCACTGTAAAAGAAATCCTGTCATTTTGCATGGAAAGCTGTGGTTCCCAGAATAATTCCGTAAAAATGTAATCATATTTAAAGAAAAACCTGTACATTTTACCATTTAACCTTAATGCTTTTCACTTTAAAATATTGTTCCAAACATTTAGCAGTTCCTTCTGAAGGATTTGGCAATATTTTAGTCATTACTAGTGGGTTAAATGCATATAATAGTTCTTAGTAGGGAGGTATAAAAAAATAGTAGTTATTGATTAACTAGTAATGAACTATCTCATTAAACTGAGTGCTATTGCTTACTAATTTGTTCATCACATTTTCTTGTTAGTCAATAGTAGTTACTAGAATGTTCGTATTGTGTTACTCATTTGTTTCTGTGTGGTTATTCATTCAGTATTCTAAAGTGTTACTGAAAATCTTAAGAAGAAACATAATTATTAAAATTAATATCCTTCAAATGTGACGTGTCACATAGGGAATTCTGGGATTGTCAGTTGATGGCTTTTCACTATAAATTTTGAGATGATTTGTTCTTTCAAAAACAGTACACTTAAAAGTATTTTACTGTAAAATTTGGTAACACTTTATTTTACAGAGGCACTGTCACATATGTTACATGTATTTACTGTAGTAATAACTAGAAAATATGCATAATTACATGCAACTAACCCTAAACCAAACCCTCATCCTAACCCTAACCTTATAGTAAGTACATGTAGTTAATTGTTATTACTCAGTACTTAAATGAATAATTACACTGTAATACTGACACCTTAAAATAAAGTGTGACCTAAAATTGTATGAAATGTAATTACAATTTGCCCTCGTATATAGAAAGGGAATTTACTCTTAACCAGTTAACATGTTTTTACTGTAAGATTTTTAAGAGTCTTTTACAGTTAAAATTACTATACTTTGTCATGGTGGAATACGGGATGGGATGGACGGGTTGGGGGGTTGCCCAGTTACATTTTAGGACTAGATGGTATATCCCTCCTTATGACCAAAAAAGACCATTTCCTTTCCATTTGAGAACTTATATTTTATAATGATAGGCTATATATCATATAGTTTCAGAAATTTCATTTTTGTAGTATAAAAAAACCCAACAAAAACAAGAACAAAGAAGCATATTACACTAATACTACAAATATGATAGAGATACAAATGAAATGAACTACATTTTTCAGAAACAGTAGGTATATTTAACATGCATTTAACATCTTTTGTTTGATTAACATTAATGACATAGACATGTATTTTAGGCTGCTGTCACTTTAAGACTGAATGCTTGGATCTAATAGACTGACACATATGCGGTTTTCACCGAGATGTTTACATTCACTTAAGTTATAACTGACTGTATCTAGATACTCCACATGATGGGGATTTTGACAACTGTGTCTGTGTTTGACCATTCAGGCGCTGAATTCGGGATGGCACACTGTCTGAGAGAGCGCTTCTAGCGTGTATCAGTCAGCGCAATACCACATTGCGTTCTTCTTTTCACAACTTACTGTGCATATTAACACTTTTTGAAGATTCTTGTTAAATGTACTTCTTTGACATCTTTGCGTCTAACTTGATCTGCATCTGCTCAGCGCTCTCTAAAATCCCGCCTTCACTAACTGCAAGTTAATCTATTACAAATTGTGATTGGATGGTAATTTTGTTCTCCAAAATATACTACGAGATTGGCTTTGATTAGGCTATACTGAGGACTAGGCCTTCTACTTGCTTTTATGATCACCTAGCAAAGACAATTTAGGAACGAAGCAATACGGGACATGATTTTCATAATAAGTCAGAACACTAAAATTAAAGCTGAAATACGGGACTGTCCTGGAAAAAACGGGACATCTGATCACCCTGATTATAATTTTCTACTGTGTTGCGTCTGTGTGTTTGTCTCTCTATGGCTGCAGTGATTAGGGGGATCTGTGATGATTATGAGCTGGACTTTGCAGCATTTTATGCATGTATCGGCCTGTGGAACAGCCTCTTCCTCATCATGGGAGGAGTCTTCAACCTCAGCCTGCTTGTTAAGCTTTTCAAAAGGTCAGACACACACCTACAAATATACTTACTCATGCAGACTCCACTGCTTGAAGACTGAAATAATTTTGTTGATGTTTTTGACCCACAGGTCGATAGAGGAGGTCATAGCTTTGTTCATCTCCATTGCTTTTGTAGCAGACGCAGTTAAGGGCACAGTCAAGAGTGAGTGCTATCCATACACTCATACATATACACAGCCAAACTAATTTCTGTGTGAATGATTCCTAGATTACTGTCTGATTTTCATAAGAAATATAGGGAAACTGGGGCTAGTTGTCACACTGCAAAATAAAAACATTTAACATTTTCACTGTTACTGCCTGGGAAAAACGACACAGTTCATTTAACATATGACTCTGTTTAGTGATAATGAGGACATGCTGTCACACCACAGAATCTGGTTCATTAGTTTCACAGTTAATTGATATTAAAATGTTATAACTTGATGACAGATTGCCCAGAATGCCAGACTTCTCCAATCATTCAGTCTGCTTACAATCGACTGCAGGCTCTCATTTATATCTGCCTTCATCCAATCAACAACTGATTGATGGAACTAAGTCCCTGGAAGAAAAGATCTGCCACTACTTCCATTCCATTACAAATAGAAAAATAAAAATGAGTAATACTCTACAAAAAATGCTATAGCCTATATTCTAGTTTAACTACATTATGCAATACACTCTAGTACAGATATGTACAGTATATACACTACTGTTTAAAATTTAAAATGAAATGAATGAAATAGAAATCTTTTGTAACATTATAAATGTCTTCACAATAACTTTTAATAAATGTAATGCTTCCTCGCTGAATAAAATCATTAATATAAAAATATAAAAATAAATAAAATAATGATAATAAAAAAATTCTTTCAAAAAAACGTACCGATCCTAAGCTTTTGAACGATTATTTACAGATGTATTATATTGTATTTGATTTATATTATTATATAGTGTGTTTAAACAAAATTTGAAAAGATGAGACGATAAATGAAAAGATAACATATGAAAATATTATAATTAAACCAAAATTTATCAAATTAAAAACTTGTCCTTCTATTTATGAAAAATACAGTAGCCTTTTTTCTGAAAACACACATCAATGTTTTAGTTAAAATCTACTTTCATTGTATGTTCAACATACTGTATATCTCACAAATCTTAAAATATTTTAAAATGCTTAAAACTTTACTGTTACTAAAACATAATCTTCGTGTGATAACGTGTGATAACTACGACTGTCCTTAAATACACACAGACAAACCATTTTGCAGTGCCATGTCTTTATTGAACAAGTGTGTTAAACAATCAAGATAACCTATACGATAATGACCTCTTGGAAAGAAAGTAATTGGACTCAGCTGTGGGTTTGACCCTCTATGCTCAATGGAAAGCAGCATGTTGCTTGTTTCCTACCAAACAATTGAGTAATACAGTCTGATCAAAAGGGACTTAAGAAAACCTCAGAAGAAGAGCTCATAAAACTCAGTGATTTGGAAGAGTTATGCCAATAGTCAAGCAGATCAACATCATCAGTTCAGAACCATTGCTGCGCTTCTAAGTAGATGAAGCCAGTCTAATGTGTGGAAACAGCTTCAATAAATGGAAAATAAGGGTCACTTGCATGTAAAAAAAAAAGGCTAACCTGAGAACTGCTGTATTACAAATACGAGTTTCAATAGGACCTTTAAAGAAGTGACAAATGACTAATTACTAAACAATTTAATCAGTAAAGCACCATAAACACCACACAATTAAAGTATCATAATGTGATTACTTTTTGAATTAAAGTGCCCCTATTATGCTTTTTCGAATATTACCTTTGGTAAAGTGTGTAATAAATCTATTTATGAATGTAAAATGTAAAGTTTTAAACATCAAAGTGCACAGCAAATAAAATTATTGCCTCCTAAAAGAAAGAATTGATTCTGAACTGCTGAAATGAGTGGTCAGAAATTCCAGTCAGTGCAATTCCTGTTGCATAAATATGTAAAATTGTTACAAATTTGCATAATGCCATCCTGTGGTCTTCATTGGATACTCGCTAACAATGTCTATGACCCGCCCTCAAACACTGGAGTTGTAGCTGAGACCTGGATTGGTTTGTGTTGTTGGCATGTTGAGAGGATGCTGTTTTCAGCACTGCAAATCCACTTTGCATGCACTTTAAAAAAAAAAAAAAAAAAAACGACAACGTAGTTTGTATCACTGTATAGCAAGTGGTAAAGATGCCTCCGAATCTGAAATTCAGATATAGTAATAGGTGTTAAGTTTTCGACATGTAGATGTAGACCAATCACAATAGACTGGGTCATCTGACCAATCAGAGCGGAGTAGGCTCGTAGTAGGAGGGCTTAGACAGATTTAATCTGCTAACAAACTATATGATTCTGCTATGTATATTTTGAAACGAATGAAAGTGTTTTTTGAACTTGGATGGATGCATAATAGGGGCGCTTCAATCTTGAATTGCTTTTGAAATCCCACATATGCAATAATGACACATGTGCAAATAAACAAATGAATAATTTTACTTAAAACAAAACTTATCTTACCAGGAAAATAATAAAATAAACATGGAAAAAACCAAAAAATATTAAACTAAAGTATTCATAAATGTATTTACATTTTGTTTTTTCAATTTAATGAATTGGCTTGTCAACTGTATTAAGTTTAATGCAAGACCAGTGTGGCATTTTGAGAGAAGTTTCATTTGCACATTGTTGAGGCGAGATCAGATTTGTTCTGAATCATTGGAAAACAGCCTGGAACAAAAACTGCTAAGACACTATTCATTTTCACTGTGAATTTTTAAAATACCTGAAATAAATGTAAAGAACACAAAACTCCCAATACTTTTGCCAGAACCTAACTGCAACCGTGAAGGATTGTGGGCTGAGTGTAATGATGTGGCGCTGTTTTGCTGCCTCAGGGTCCGGACGACTTGGAGTCTCTGAGGGACCGACAAATTCCAAGTTATATCAGGAGCAGAATGTCAGAGCGTCTGTTTGTGATCTGAAACTCCAAAGACGTTGGGTCATGCAGCATGACAATGATCCAAATCACAGGAGTCAATCAACAACAGAACGCTTCAAACAAAAGAAATCCAGCACTTCACAATGGCCAAATTAGAGTCCTGACCTCACTTCCTTTGAAATGTTCTGCTGTGATGTGAAACAGGCCGCTCAAGAAAGACATCCCAAAAATGTGCATGAACCCAAATGCTCATGTGTTATCAGCAGAAAGCATTGGTTGATGTTATTGGCAGTAAACAAGAGTCCACAAAAATTCCATCAATAATCGTGATTGTTTAAGCCAATTATTCAATAGAGATGTGGCGCAGGAAAAATGTTACATTTTGGAAGCTGTTCAAAATGTTTATATAATACAACTTAAAACATGATTGAGAATGACATATACTGTACTTTTTAAGCAGCCTTACTGGTACAATAGTACTAGGGCTGCCACTAAAGACTATTTTTATATCAATTAATCTATCGACTAATTTTCCACCAAAAATCAACATTTTTTCTTAAGAACATTTTATTTAACTTTGGCATTCAGGGAAAAAAAAAAACTAATGTTCTTTTAACTTGGCAAACTCTTTTCATATTGTATATGAATAGTATTTATTAACTGTGTACATGAATTTGTATTTTTAAATGTTATTTATTATGTCATTTATGCCGTTATGTTAGTATACGGTCACGCAATGAAATGTCCTTAAAACGGGCAGAAGTAAATGAGTTAATTACGGTAGGATACATCAACCCTGCACATTAACAAACGCAGGGATAGATCAATCTAACCGTCACAGAGGCTCTCAATTCCAGTCCTCGCCGCGACCCAACTTCTCTTACTTCAAAAAGTATTTGGGGCCGTTCACATGTCGCGTCTAAACACGCGTGGAAAGCGCACCCACGCCGCTTTCTCCTTCTTTCCAAAGCTCTTGCCTTCCCGTGGCATCTGTCGTTGCTATGCAACTATGACCAGTGCTCTCCAAAATGACTACGAAGTATCAGCAAAAAAAAATCGATTTCTAGCCCTTGCATTAGCTTTACTACTAAATATATTTATGGAGATGAGAAACCAACAGCTGGTAATAACCAACTTTTTATTATCAGCTAATCTGAGGTACTCCCTTACTTTAGACCCCTTCGGTTTTTGAAAACTTTTGCTGACAAACTCGTTTGACATCGCACTGGCTCCGCTTCACCCACAATCCTTGGAAACTTTGACGCGATGCACGTAACGTTAGCACACTAGTGGTGTGGAGGAAACGGTTGTTATTTCAGTCAAAGTGTGAAACCGCAATTTAAAAGATAGAATAATTAAAATGATTAGTCGATTAAAAAGATTGACTTCGACTAATTATCAGCATCGACTAAGTGCACAATCGCGCACAGGCCGAAAAAGTACCTTTTTTAATTTTTTATCTTAATTGATATGTTTTAATAATTCAAATTATTGAAAAAATAATAAGATATTTTAAAATTTGTGATTTGACATTAGACCACAGTGGCATTGCTAGATTATTAAATATGTGTTACATGTAATTTTTTTCCCCATCAATAATCAGCGGAAAGCATTGGTTGATGTTAACACGATTCAGAAACCATGATTGATAAACCAATTATTCAATATAAGATGGCAGAGAAAAAAATGTTGCTCTTTGAAAGTCGTTCATGCTGATGCTTTCAAAACTTACAGTAAATACTTACATATACTTGTACTTTTTAAGCAGTCTTTCCAGTACAATTGCACCTTTTATCAAAAAGAAAAGAAAATCATACAAAATTAATAATTAATGTTATAATAATTAAAATGATTCATAATTCAATTTAATGTATTTTAAAATGTATGGAAGTATTTTTAGTATAGTGAAGGTATTTTTTAGTATTTTATTTTGCCATCTGTATCAATTGTTTGACTTGAGACCAGGATGGCATTGTCAGAGAGTCCTTTGTTTTGATGATTCAAAAACATTCACGCAATGCATACAGAAAACGTCAATTTTAAACCTACATATGCTGTAGGTATATTCTGACAGTATATAAGTAGTAATACTCTATCTTCGTATCTCCTTTACAGTCTTTCATGAGTACTATCATGCTCCCACTTTGGCCAATGGGAGTGCGGCAGAGCTGAATCGCATCAGTGGAAATGTACATTTAGGGGAATTGAACCTGACAGAGGCAGGTCCCGTGTCCCTCCCAGAATCCTTCATTCTGTGCACACGGGCACGGCCACTACTCTGTCTCCTCCTCATGCTGGGCACACTGTGGGTGGGATACACACTGTACCAGTTCAGGAGGAGGTGAGGATCTCTCCTTGTTTCTCTCTCTCTCTCTCTCTCTCACACACACACACACACACACCTGTTCACACACTGATGAGTATTTTAAAGAGTGATAGAACACAGTTTTGACACCCCCATCTTTCCATTTTTTCCTGGCAGTCCATTTCTTCATGTGAAGATGAGAGAGATTCTGTCCGACTGTGCTCTGCCTATCTCAGTGCTTGTCTTCTCTTATGTGGGATCATACGTCTTCAACGACATTGCCTGTGAGTCATGTGACGCTATATGTGTTCATGTTGCACACACATTGACACTTATGTACATATTTGTTCAAAACAGTTTTCATGTAGTTTTTGTTCTACATTATTTAATTTCTGCAGATTATGAAACTGGTCCTGGTATTAGCAAGCAAAATGCGTCTTTTTTGCTATTTTTATTTGTATTTTCAATCAAACATTTAATTTTATTATTTATTTATTTTGTTATTTTTTATTTGACATGAAACCTTTATTTATTATTTTTATTATTTCACACTATTTCTCATTTAATTATTAATTAGTATCCCTGTTTTTTTTTTTACTATTATTTGATATTATTAGATATAAAACATATTATATTCATTACATTATTTCACTAATAGTCAACATTAATGTTTTTGTTTTGATAATGATAATAGGATTTAATGTAAGGTAAAGTAATTTATGGTATAATTTAAGCAGAGAAAAAACAAAACATTTATTATGATAAAATTGCTTTATTATGTAAATTTCTTCAATCATGTTGGGGGATTATCCTCAACATGTCAAAATGCAGCATTCAAGCAGCAATTTTAAATGAGATGCAAATAGCGTAGAAGATTCAGTACTGAGAATCAGTTAAATTTTGGCTCAGTTTGTGTCCAGGAAGGATTGCCAAAACGTACGCCCCTACCAACATTTAGACACACACACACACACACACACTCTCGCTCTCTACTGCCAGCACATTACAGCAAAGCCACTCACTCCGACTATCACTATATTATTCCTCCAACTCCTCTGTCATCAGTTCGGTGTGGGAGTTTAACTTGGTTATCAGAGTGAGATTTTACTTCTTACCTCAGGCTCTTTAAATGTTCACTCAGCACTCCAATGCTGCAGTCAAGAGGCTCATATTCAAAATCAGATTAAATCAAAACCTTTCAAAAAATTCTGCACAATAAAGTCCAAACAGTCCAAAACTATATATATATATATATATATATATATACATGAAATTACACCCAAAGGATAATTATAGTCGTTATTGTATTAAATGAGAAAAGCATCAAATAGACATTACAAAAAGTAGCTTAAGGAAAAAAAAATATTTCTTTTAATTCAATTTATTACACAAACTTTTAGATTTCAATGGTCATGATGTGGTAAATGATGACAGAATTTTCTTTTTTGGGTGAACTATTTTTATTAACGAAATGATACTCTAAATAAGAAATAATAATACTGCCTGTAGGTGCCACTAAATGTCTAAATGAGTGAGTCATTGTGTCATTCATTCATTTGATTTGTTCAAACAACTGTTTCATAAAAAAACTTAATTGAATCGGTAAGACATTTGCAATCGTACCATTTGGGACTAAAACAGCACTCATGTGATATTGCACTTGTTATGTGTGTGATATTGCTTAACTATGTCATGATATAAATATGAGACGAAAACTCAAACGGGCATTTTTATGAGTGCGTTAAACACGTTAATGATTTTAACATTATTTTTTTCAAAGAACTATTAAATTAATGCGCTAAATCTCTTGTAAACCAAGTACAATTCAATTTTTTTTGTATTTTTTATATTAACAATGTTATTAATGTTTTATTTATTTATTAAACCCAAGTATAAATCTCATCAAGTTAGTGTTTTTAAGCATTTTTTACATTTATTATGAAATTATAACTAAACGCAGTAATGATTTAAACGATATATTTTATTTGTGAGCTGATGTTCTGCTGTTTTTTTTAAATAATCAACTTATTTTTTGGGTTAAGAGTCATCAAGCTTGGTCACTTAAAAACCCTCACAATCTTCATGTTTTCAGGCCACTTCAAGTTTGATTTTGACGTGACGCAAAGTACAATTCTATCAATTTAATTGGTTAAATTGGTTGCAGTTTGTTCCGTGGCCATTTTATATACGTTTTTTTTCCAATAAAAATACTTTTCCACCATTGTAAAGTAACGTCACTGATGGATTTCACTTAATTTTAGCGCAAATTATGAAAATGGTTTCACTCTGTTATGTGCTCTCTTCCAGTGCCAGTGTTTAACTTCCATGAAGGTCCAATGTTTCAAATAGCCCCGCTGGATAAGCTGTCTGGAGCAAGTGTTCTGAGCGCAATGGGTTTGGGCTTCCTCCTGTTTCTCCTCATTTTCATTGACCAAAACATCGTAGTTTCTCTCACAAATGCACCCGAAAACAGGTTAGTGTCTTTTGAAATTAATTTATTTTTGAAAACATCTCACCACCGTGACTTCATCACAATAATTATTAAAATTAACCTAAACAGGTACAAAGTGACAAGTGGCGTTTTTCATGTGTGGAGTATTAAGCCCTGGTAGTTTTGTTTATAGCATTGAAGCGTCCTTCAGCCATTTGTTTTCAAAGAGCATCAAATGAGCAACAGCAACCAAGTTCATCTTTATGCAAATTGTCATTAATTAGCCAAGGAAGACTTAAAACAGAAGGGAAGGGTTTCATTTGAACCTCTTTGATCATATATTGTGATAAGTCATATATTAATAAAACGATTTTCATGATTAAGACTAAATACACTACAAGTGAATTTCTTTTTTGTTTGTTTGTTTGTTTTTTTGTTGTTGTAATTTTTAGTAAGGCACTTGACAGAATGCCCATAAATTTGTCTCAACCAGTGGAAATGTTTTTGGTGTCAAAAAAGCATATACTACGATAAAAAAAGCTTTTTGTTTTTGAAAGAAGTCTAAAAACTCCCTCCCCAAAAGACGCGTCATCGCGCCAGAAACTGGCCTGGGAGGGTGGGCGTCCTGGCGGCTGACTAGGAGAGTCGTTGCGGGACAGGAAGCCTTCAGGGCAGTACCGGTGGTACAGGGATCCAGAGTGGTGCTGTCAGTTCAGGGAGCCAGAGAGGATCCGACAGTTCAGGGGGCCACCCTTCCACCCCAAAATTTTCTTTGGGGGAGCTAAGCATTTGTAGGCCAGGAGGGATTCTGGGATGAGTTCTGGAGCTGATGCGGGCTCATGGGCTGTAGAGAACTCTGGAGCGGGTTCATGGCCTTGAGCCATCAGTTGACTCTGGTCAGGGGCTGGAGCTGATGTGTGTGTGGCCCAGAAACACACAAATTCTTGCACCATTATGGGCACTGCAATGCTCCCTAGGCTGAGCTCAATGGCTGAGGCGGCTTCTGGAGAGCATTCTGGAGCGGACTCCGGAGAACTTTCTGGAGCAGATACAGGGGCTAGAGCCGTCACTGGAGTGGACTCAGTGGCTGGAGCCATTTCTAGGCACCAAGACATCCTAGACATCATACAACCAAGACATCACACTCAACCAGTACTCCTAGGGGTACATGCATGGTGGCTATTTTGGCTGAGGGCTCAGGCGCAGTGGCCATGACGGGACAGGACGAGACTCTGGAATGACAGCCATACACGAGAAGAGACTCTGGCGTGGAGATTTCACACACAGGTCTGGGAAGATCACTCACGGGAAGCATTGTGATCACTGGCATTGGCTGTATTAATTGGAATGGGAATTTCTGTCACCACTGTGATGGTGAAGTTGCAGCCCCTCTCTATCAGGAAATTATGAGGTAGTCAGTCAGGTCACGGCCAGCCAGTCCATTTTTACCACTGCTATCATTGGATCTGGGGTCACTGTGACCACCGTAATTGGCAGTGCCGTGAGATGCATCTTTCGGTAATGGTCGGTTCTTCTGTTATGTAACATGTACTTAGAAGTAGTCACGACGAGGAATAATTCGAGAAGGCTGACTTTAATCATCAAACACCAAGGAACCAGGAAAAAAACACATTATACCCAAATGTGAACCGACCGATGGAGAACATACATGAGACAAACAAAGGACCTTAACAAGATAATTAACAATACACACCTGAACTGAAACTCAAATCAATCTGTTACTAGGGAAACAAACAGGCAGGGAACAGAGGGTGCCTGAACTAATTAAACTAGAAGATTAACAAACTCTAAGACAAGAACTGAAAAGAGAAATAAGTTGAATAAAGTGCATTTTAAACATCAAACACATTACGATTGGCTTTCAGCATGGAGAAAAAATGACAGGTCGCTTGAAACTTGTCACTTTGCACCTGGATAGGACACTGTCAGATTGTGCAGTGGTCTTAGAGAAGGGCAAAACTGTGAGTCGTGACTGTATGTGTGTGCCACAGGTTACTGAAGGGCACGGCGTATCACTGGGACTTGACTCTGTCTGGCTTGATTAATATTTTGATGTCTGTGCTGGGCTTGCCGTGGATGCATGCTGCGTTCCCACACTCCACTCTACACGTCAGACAGCTGGCCATCGTGGAGGAAAGGGTGGAAGGAGGACACCTTTACGAGACGTGAGCACACACCACATCGACAAGCCACACACTCACAATTACAATCACAATCAATCTGTGGAGCACAAAGATCATTATAGCAGTTATTGGCACAGCGTGCTTGGTTTTAAATGACGCCTTTATGTGTGTGTTTGTATGTGTGTACATGTGCGTGTGTGTAGTATAGTGAGTGTGAAGGAGACGCGAGTGACCTCGCTCGTGGCTAACATCCTGATAGGTGTGAGCTTGTTTCTGCTGCCAGTGCCCCTGCAGTGGATTCCTAAGCCTGTGCTTTATGGGCTCTTCCTATACATCGCTCTCACCTCCATTGACGGCAATCAAATGTGCGACCGCATGGCTCTGCTACTCAAAGAACAAGTGAGTATGTGTGTGTGTGTCTTTGATGAAAACAAAGGCAAATAAAAGTCATAGGTGTTGTACAAATAAGAACACAGAAGAGAGCACGGTGCTCCTGCTGTGCAAATAAAGCAACAGAGTGCCCTCTACCTGTCATCATCTGAAATGACTTTGTCTTAATTGATGCATTTTGTGGCTATTGACACATGATCGCTTTGTTCATTTTTACTGAGCCAATCTTATGTAAATGCCCTCCTAAATGCATTTGAGATGGATCAGTAGGTGGTTCTAAATATGTGTAAATGCTATGGATGGGTAAAATGTTTCATTATTGAGTAGTTAGTAGGATTTTTATTACACAAAACTATAAACAAAACTAAAGCTCCAATAAAAATTGGCACAAAACCACTAATTCACTTATGAGTGCTTGGTCTCAAGTTGTTTGTTAAAACTACTATTATTAACAATTAACGTTTTAAGTTTATGTAAGTTTAAGTGTAACACTATAATATATAATATTACATATCATGATATAATATAATAAAACTATCAACTATCCATAACATGCATTTAGATGGGATTTACATTCGTATTGTGGAGACACATGTTAGTGAAATGTCCATACATGAATGGATCTTAGTCCCATCAGTCAAGATGCTCAAGGTTATAGAGTTTTATTTATCTGCATTATGATGGCCGTTCCCAATCCATTCTTTATCTCATCTCTGTCTTCTCTTTTTTTGTCACTCAATTGCTCTTTCTCAGACGTCCTACCCTCCAACTCACTACATCCGCAAGGTGCCGCAGAGAAAGATCCATTACTTCACTTTCCTTCAGATGGTGCAGCTGCTTTTCCTCTGTGCGTTTGGGATGTACCCTCTCCCGTATATGAAGATGATCTTTCCTCTCCTAATGTTTATCCTTATACCCATCAGGTGAGTTCTGAAATTCCTCCAGCTCGCAAGTCATGAACTCCTGTCTGTCTGTGGTGTGTGTGTGTATTGCTAGACACGTTCATGTGTAATAAATCGTGTTTGCTAAAGGTCATACGACAGAATGACGAATGAAAGGAAAGGAAAAATCTTTAATAGTCCATATAAATGTACTTGTGTTGGTTTCAAATGGTTTTGAAAAACATTTATACCATTGTCAAGAATTATTGAAATGGAATGACTATTCATGATTCAGTTTGCCAGGCATACCCCTAGTGACGTTCAGTGGCGTCCTTTTTACCTTGGTGTCAGGCAAAGACGCCCCTATCCTGCGTGCAGAGATTGCAGTCCTCCTGGCGAAGGACACAATAGAGCCTGTCCCTCCGGCCGAGATTAAGTTATTTTACAGTCTGTACGTCATGGTACTTAAAAAGAGTGAGGGGTTATGGCCAATCTTGGATCTGCATGTCTTGAATCGGGCCCATTTCAAGCAGAAACGCATCCTCATGTGTGTTTACTCCCAGGATTAGTTTGCAGAGATCGACCTGAAGGACACAGACCATTTCTTCGCTTTGCATTCAAGGGTCGAGCATACCAGTACACGGTCCTCCTCTTCGGGCTGTTCCTGTCTATCTGTGTCTTTACCAAAGTCTTGGAATGCACTTGCCCCGCTCAGGGAAGTGGGCATTCGCATCCTCAATTATCTCAGCGACTGGCGCCTTCTGGCCCAGTCCCGAGATCAGTTATGCAAACACAGGGACCTGGTGCTCAGGCACCTCAGCCATCTGGGGCTTTGGGTCAACTGGGAAAATAGCAAGCTCTCCGCTGTGCAGGGCATCTCTTTTCTCGGTCTGGAGTGGGACTCTGTAAGTATGACTGCATGTCTCACCTACGAGCATGCACACTTGGTGCTGAACTGCCTGAAGACAGAAGACAGTGGTTTCACTGAAGCAGTTTCAAAAGGTTCCTGGGGCATATGGCATCCACGGCTCATCCCCTTCTGGGACCTCTCGGGCCTACAGAGAGCCCCCTTCAAGCCCATGAAGTCATTTTAAAATCCTGTCTTTACAGACAGCACTCCTGACCATGCTTGCTTCCTTCTCAAGGGTAGGGGACCTGCAGGCATTTTCGGTGAGCGATGAGTTCGTGCCGGCCCTGTCTCATGTCATCCTAAAACCCCGGCTTGGATACTTTCCAAAAGTTCCCACCACTCCCTTCAGGGACCAGGTGGTGAACTTGCAAGTGCTGTCCCTGTAAGAGACAGACCCAGCCCTTGTGTTGCTTTGTCCCATTCATGCACTGTGTGTTTACGTGGACCACACGTGGAGTTTTAGAAGCTCAGATCAGCTCTTTGTCTGCTTTGGAGGTCAGCAGAAGGGAAAGCCTGTCTCCAAACAGAGGTTGGCCCACTGGATAGTGAATGCCATCGCCTTGGCGTACTGGGCCCAAGGCAAACCGTGTTCCTCTGAGTGAGGGCTCATTCAATTCGAGGTGTTGCCTCCTCCTGGAACACATTCATGAGATTCTATAATCTCTGAGTTGAGCCGGTTTCTTCTCGTGTGTTTGGTGCAAACAGGTAATGTACAGGAAGGCTGGCTCACTTGTGGCACCATTCCCCTCTAACGGGGATACAAGTGCCTACTTGCTCTTCAGGTGAGTTCCCCTCTCAGCAAGCCCTGAATCGAGTTCCTCCAGCATCCTTAGGCAGTCAGATGTGGTGGAGGCATCTGTCACCAGGCCCGGTACTCGTGTGCATCCCCAGCCAGTCAGCCCTTGTACTTTGACCGCCCCCAAAGTAAACCCTGTTCTTTCCATCTCTTTTGGCATGGATACCTTCCCCTTTGGCTTACTTGGGGTGCTGGGTAGGTTACGACATTTGTGAGAGCAGTTGTAAAGAGGTACACCGTAGCTTGCCAGCATCTGCATCTCCGACACTCATAACACAGTTCAGTGGCTATGGCGATTTCCATAGGGACCCCATGACGTCAGTCCGACATAACGCCAAACTTGACTGACTGAATGGGAACGTCTAGGTTACTATTGTAACCCCCGTTCCCTCCTTCCTTCTGGTTACACCCCCCCCCCCACCACAGCCCTGAACCGGGATTCTGTCTCGGCTCCTCAGCAAAGCATGAATGAAGTGAGTCAGTCCTGTTTATACCCGTATGTCCGGGTTGGTATGACTCGGCATGCAAATATCACTGGCCAATGTTCATTGGCTCTTTTTGTTACCACTTGGAGGTGATTGGGCTCCCAGGTGAGACCCCATGATTTATGTCTGACATAACGTCTACAATTGTATCCTACAGCCAATAACACATTCACTACTAGGCTTAAGAGATATAACCAGTTTGGATGGAAAGGATCTCAAGCTGACTAGCTGAAGACACCCATTGTAGCTATACCCGTTATAGACACGGTACTTCCTTGAAAATAAATTCCAGTACAGTACTTCAACAAACATAATGAAATGACCCTTCACAATAGATAATGCTTTACAATGAATTCTATTAGAGAGCTACATATGGCAATTTATCTGTTCAATAAAAGACCTTACTAACCTGTTGAGTAATAAAAACGTCATCTCTGCTTTGCTTTTACAACATTTCAAATCCCTCATTTCTCACCATCTCCAAAAGCCAAACATCCTTTCTCAGCCTCGACACCCCTTTGCTCTGCCACTGTGTGTATATATATATATATATATATATATATATATACAGTACTGTGCAAAAGTTTTAGGCAGGTGTGAAAAAATGCTGTAAAGTAAGAATGCTTTCAAAAATAGACATTTTAATAGTTTATATTTATCAATTAACAAAATGCAAAGTGAGTGAACAGAAGAAAAATCTACATCAAATCAATATTTGGTGTGACCACCCTTTGCCTTCAAAACAGCATCAATTCTTCTAGGTACACTTGCACACAGTTTTTGAAGGAACTCGGCAGGTAGGTTGGCCCAAACATCTTGGAGAACTAACCACAGTTCCTCTGTGGATTTAGGCAGCCTCAGTTGCTTCTCTCTCTTCATGTAATCCCAGACAGACTCGATGATGTTGAGATCAGGGCTCTGTGGGGGCCATACCATCACTTCCAGGACTCCTTGTTCTTCTTTACACTGAAGATAGTTCTTAATGACTTTCGCTGTATGTTTGGGGTCGTTGTCATGCTGCAGAATAAATTTGCTGTTTCTGTTTCAGTTAATGATTGTGTTTCAACCTACATATTGAATTGATGATCATTAGCACCTGTTTGGTATAATTGTTTAATCATACACCTAACTATATGCCTACAAAATCCCTGACTTTGTGCAAGTGTACCTTGAAGAATTGATGCTGTTTTGAAGGTAAAGGGTGGTCACACCAAATATGGATTTGATTTAGATTTTTCTTCTGTTCACTCACTTTGCATTTTGTTAATTGATAAATATAATCTATTACCAAGTTTATTTTTGAAAGCATTCTTACTTTACAGCATTTTTTCACACCTGCCTAAAACTTTTGCACAGTACTGTATATATATATGATATAAACATACTTTGATTATATATATATGAAATTAACATACTTGGAATTCTCTGCCTCAGGAACTGTCTACTGCCCAGGATCATTGAGGCTAAGTACCTGGACATTATGGATGCACAGCGCATGTGAACGCATGCACACTGAGCCTCTGAGCAAAGGACTCTGGGAATTGTATTTCTAAAATGCAAAACTCTGGGAGGAAAAACAAACTGATTCTAGTGTTTAACAGCAGGCATTCTGGTGAAGCACTGAACGAGTAATAGAGTAATAGAACGAGAGATTAGAAAAGAAGGATATTTGAAGACAACAAGAGAGGGGGAAGATGTGATGCCTGTTCAAGACAGAGTAGAAAGACAGACCGTTGTCTGACTGTTTGACTATTGACCTCGGTCAGTCACTGCTTCTCTCATGATCTGAATAGTACACCAAAGCCCCCTCCCCCCCTCTCTAGTCTATTCTGATGTATCCATGCATCACAATACAGATCAAACACTCGATTTAGAAGACGTAGGAAACCATCACACTTATTCTCAACAATTGTGCCATGACTAAATTACACAAGTGTTCGCTCCATCTCCGATCATAGTGTTTTTGGACACAAACACAGTTTGTTTTATGAACAAGAGACTGAACTGAATCTGTAGCAATACCTCTTAATGCTGAACACTGACTCGCGCGTGCGCGCGCACACACACGCACACGCACACGCACACGCACACGCACACGCACACACACACGCACACACACACACACACACGCACACACACGCACACGCACACACACACGCACACACACACGCACACACACACCTACACACACACACACCCAGTGCACAAACTCTCATTCGTCAAGTAAATAAAGCTGTCGATCGCAGACTTTCCATTGCATTTTGGTACATATCAGTGCAAATAAGTAATAATGAAGTGAGCATGGACCAAAAGAATACACTCACCTTATTAGGAAACTGTGTCTCATAGCAATACGGCGGATTATTAGAGGCTATCAATATTTTAGAGTTTTCTAAAGAGAGTTTTCTTTTGAGGTAATAGACTTCTAGTTTGGATACCCACTGATGTGTTGAGAATGTATCCTAAGCGCTGGGGTTTCAGGGAAAAGGAGAAAAACAAGCAGCATTTCTGTGGACCTTACTCACTGCTGAATGGACTCTGACATTTAAGCTTTGCACATCACAAGACACCACAACTGTGTACCTTCCCCAGTCTCTCTCTCACACACACACACACACACACACACACACACACACACACACACACAAAAACACACACATGCAAAGGCATGATTATAAACAATGCCCAAAAAGAAAGGCACTTAAACGCACACGATCATGTCCGTCCTTCTCACAATATATTTAAAACAGAGAAAGCATGCCTTTTATAAGACATTGAAACTTTTGATTTGTATTACTATTATGTAATTTGTTGTGTTATTCTTAAAAGCAACTAGAAATAATGGTCAAATGAAGGTATAGTTCCAATATATCCTTACTTTATAGTTGTTTATAGTTGTTCGCGGTCTTTCTGAATAAAACCCTCTTAGAAATCCCAAGAAATTGGAAGATGCCGATATCTCTGATGATTCTGACCCATCGAACAACTTTACATTCCCAAAATAGACGCTACAAATGAAAGCGCACAACGAAAGAAAGACATGGTTCGATCAACTGTGGGTAAAAAAGTGAGCACTTGTGCACTTAATCAAAGGCAATATGAGATTAGAGAAAGCTGAGAATCAGACTAGACATGGAGAGCTTTAAGCTTCAGAGAGAGATTAGACGTACTATTAAAGAAGTTGGTTTTCTCTTAAAGATCTCGCAGCCCTTGCGTAATCAGCATTCCCGCTTCTCTCTCTATCTTCCCTGTAACGGTATCATAGTTATGCTCCTTGAGTCCAGACTTCTGGTGTAAAAACAACCTCCCTTCAGTAATCCTGTTTGTCATTGGACATCTCTCAGTATTTACTGTAATATTGAAGTATTCAACTTTAATTTGTGATCACTCACACCTGGGTGGGATATGTTGAAGAGTTTTGTTCTGTGCTGTTTAAATATTGTTTTGAATTTTTTTATTTTCCTAATCATGAATGTATAATGTGTAGATTTTTATATAGCACATAAAAAGATCCATTGTCAAATCGATTTTGTCAAACAGATAAGCTAAATTTGTAAACTGCAATATGTAAAAACTAAGGTAAATAAGAGACATGTTTATTGGAAGGTTTGTGTGGGTTTAATAGGGGTATGCTATACACTGAAATCTAGATCATTTCAAGCTGATTGCCAAATAAAGAGATATATTGATACCCATCTGTTTCGGTGTTCCTCTGTTTTCTATTTATGTTGGCCACAGTTCATTTTCATTACTAAATGCCAAGGTTTTTTTTTAAGGAAACATAGTAAAACTGATCTAATCATGGTTTGTTCTTATTAAAAATACCGCAATATTTTAGATAAAAAGGTATTAACTGTCCTCTAGTGGTCATTTTAAGCATTATAGAGCGATGGGAAGCCTGACTCATAAGATGAACAAAATTATATTTGAAATATATGTTATCTCTCGACTGGAACATTTAATAAAATGCTGTTTATGAAAACCAACGTATGTGTTTAAAATTCATTCATTCACAGTTTCGATTGTTTACCACAAATGTAGAAAATATTGAAAAATCGAATAATGAATATCTAACGCCTCGTTGCCCTAGAAAGCTTCATTCTGAAACCAATAGTTGTATATTTCTTCATGTAATTTCTGATATTTTTAAAGTATTAAAGTAGCCTACTTCTCGCCCCATCGGCCAAGACCTCAGTTCACTTATTACGAATCGTCCGAATGTTCAATGAGTAATTGATTGATTTGTCGATCGATTCTTTTTTATTGAATGAAGAGTTAAAGGGATAGTTCAGCCAAAAATCAAAAGTCCTCACCCTAACGTTGTTCCAAACCTGTATGAGCTTATTTCTTCTGTTGAACTAAAAATAATATTTTGAAGAATGATAGTAACCAGACTGTATCCAGTGACTTCCATAGTAGAAAAAAAAAATACTATGGAAGTCAGTGGCTACCTTCAACATATTTTCTTATGCTGTTCAGAATTTTCATTTTTGGGTGAACTATGCCTTTAAGAAAGGGTTTGCGCAAAAGATCCGACTCAAAAGAACGATTCGTTACGGAATCGGACATCTCTACTGTATTCTGCTCTGCTATTGGGTCCAACAACACACGCCTGTTATGAAAACACCTGAACTCGTACTGTTATCTGACAGGTGTTATTTTCAGCGTCCGCTTACTGTTTCGGCTCTGCGCGTGCACGTACACTAGTGTGGCAAGCATGTTTTTGTGATCGTGGACGCGCTGTATGATGAGGCCGCAGAGGTGGGTTGAGTTTGCAGTGATAAATAGCAGATCTCTCCTCCTCTTTCTGCCGGGGAAAAAACACGTGTGTAACAGCAGCAGGCGACGCCACAGCACTCTCATGGCTGAAGAGGCCAAAAAACTGGCAGCTTATGCTGCTGTGGACAACCACATACAGGTAAGATTGTGTGTTTACCTTCGTTTATTCAGATACTCTCGCATCAACAGACCTGCAGTTCTGTTGTTTTATATATGTGTGTGTGTATATATATATATATATATATATTAGTATAAAGAAGTGCTATGACAACCACAGTTTGTAGTAAGTGTCCGCTTTGACGCTTTAGCTTTAGCTGGCATGCTACATGTTAGGTTGTAGTGAGTGAGTGAAGCTCAGGTGGCTTCAGTGAAGCACATGTGATGATTTATGCAGCAGTAAAGTCAGCTAGGTGACATAAGGACGCTAAAGCTGCTCAAATTAAACCTTTGGCGATTAGCATGTTTGGAAATAACTTCGTATTTTAACGGGTGCTGACTATAAATAACTAATTGTTGTTGCACACACGGCTCAGAGATGAGCGATTTAAGGTGAATCTAGTGAATCTTGGTTCTGCTAAACTCTTGCGTGCTTTACAATTGACTGTGGTGTTCTATTACTCTGGCCATTAAAAGTCACCATGAAATCAGCTCTTATTTTTATGGAATATTGTAGTATAATAATACTACAAATTATAAATGACTTAACCGAGCACATTTACTTCCCTGATATGCTTACTGTCTCGAGGGCGGGACAACCGTAGCACAACATTTAAAGGGTTAATTCACCCCACAAGTGAAATTCCTGTCATTAATTCCTCACCCTCATGTCGTTCTAAGACCTTCGTTCATCTTCAGAGCACAAATTAAGATATTTTTTGATGAAATCCGATGGCTCATTGACGGCAAGATAATGAACACTTTCAAATTAGATATTTAAAACAGTTCTTGTGAGTACAGTGGTTCAACCTTAATATTATAAAGCGACGAGAATACTTTTTCTTGGCCAAAATAACGACTTTATTCAACAATACCTAGTGATGGCCGATTTCAAAACACTGCTTCGAAGCTTTACGAATCTTTTGTTTTGAATCAATGGTTCGGAGCGCCGAAGTCACGTGATTTTATTGAACGAGGCTTCGTTACGTCATAAGTGCTTCGCAATTTCAATAGTTCACGTGACCCATCTTTAGATATTGCTGAATAAAAAGTTAGTTTTTTTTTTTTTTTGGCGCACAAAAAGTATTTTCGTCGCTTGATAATATTAAGGTTGAACCACTGTACTCGCATGAACTGTTTTAAATATGTTTTAGTATCTTTCTGGGCATCTGAAAGTGTAAATTGTCTTTCTATCAATAGAGACTCACTGAACCATTGGATTTCATCAAAAATATCTTATTTTATGTTCTGAAGATGAACGAAGGTCGTACGGATGTAGAACGGCATGAGGGTGAGAAACAAATGACAGAATTTTCGTTTTTTGAGTGAACAAACCCTTTAAATATGGTGCTACCCCAATTAAGGTTGTAAGGTTCTTTTTTTTTTTTTGAGTTAACTACCCCTTTTATGTCTTGACAGGAATGAAAACTAGGGATAGAAGTACCGTGCGATCAGTGGATTGTACTGTTGTTCAGCTGATGAAATGCATTTCAGACAAAAATACTTTCAATAGACACAAACTCCATAAAACTGTTTTGAAAGTTATGTAAACTCCCTCAAAGCAAACAATGAACCAATGATCCAGTCACTTCCCAATGGACAAAATAAAGTCTCCCCCTACTTTTTTTTTTTTCTTCTTGTTTGAGAAGAACAGTCTTTTTTTTTTTTTTTTTTTTTTTTCCCCTATTGTGACGTATAAACTACTAAAACTTCATGGCGTCTGCATGAAACAGAAGTTGCAAAAGTATTTTCTTCCCTATTATGATGTATGAGAGAAACGGCTTCTTGAACATAAATCGATTTTGTCCATTTAAAATTAACCAAAGTATTCCATATAAAAATAAGAATTGTCAATGTTGTTCTGATGGTGACTTAAAGCACCTCCTTCACTTAAAGAAATAAAGATTTTTAGGCTTTATCAGTGTTGTTCCCTTAATGTGTGACTGCATTTTGTTTGGTTATGTTGTAAATTTTGACTTCCTTTTTCTCTCAGAACAATCAGGTAGTTGGGGTGGGCAGCGGCTCAACTATCGTCTATGCAGTGGACAGGCTGGGTAAGGCATTTAATCTAGTATCATCCACTTATGCTTTTGTTAATTACTAAAGGATGACGTTTTCTCTCTAGCTGAGAGGGTAAGACAGGAGAAGCTGAACATTGTGTGTGTTCCCACGTCCTTCCAGGTCAGTATAAACAATCATCTGTAGACATAACACTGTTTAAACACTATTAAACACTTGTTATAATGGGATCGTTTCAATTGTGTTGATCCAGGCCCGTCAGCTGATTCTCCAGCATGGTCTCTCTCTGTCTGATTTAGACCGACATCCTGAGGTGAGTTTGGGCAAAGACGGGAGCTGTCAATAATTACTCGCCCTTATGTCATTCCAAACCTGTAAGGCTTTCATTCATCTTCGGAACACAAATGAAGAGCTTTTTGATGAAATCTGAGGGCTTTCTGTCCTTTATGACTTGAGCTTTGACGTTTCATAAAGAGATGGTAGATCTAATTCATATGAATTAAGCGGTATAGCCCAAATTTTTTGAAGAGATTCGATCGCTTTTTATTATGAACCGATTTAATTTGGGATTTTATTCACATGTAAACACTGATCAGTGAACATAAACAGAAGCTTTACCGAACAAACCTCTTCCGGAAACTCAAACGTGCCGCGTGACACGAGAGTGAACCCCCTTTCAGATTTCATCAAAAAGATCTTCAAATATCCTGTGAGTTTGGAACAACATGAGGGTGAGTAAATGATGACAATTTTCAATTTTGGGTGAACTAACGCTTTAATGCCAGTTGCAAAAAATAAGCTATGGAGAAAACCCTGTTAAAACGGCTAAAGATGGCCATGTCCATTTCATGTGGGATTGCTAGTCCTGGGAATCGATTCCACAAATAATAGGAGAGTCGATTCCAAAAGTTGGTGGTTCATAGGGTGTTTATTAATTATATATTTTAGGTTGAACGGCTTTGTCAGATTTTTTCCTGCGCTAGATATCAGCTGCGACCTTAAAAATAAAATGTTCACCGCTAGAATCCATCCCAGTGCTTAAATGGATTTTCTTTTTTCTCTTTCTACTACAAGATATAAATGCATTGATTAAAACACGATTTATGCTTGCTCTAAATCTTGAAACTTTCACTTTGAAATCTGCTGTTGCGTTAAATGATTTCAAATAAATACTATTTCAGACAAATGATTTGATTCTTTGTGGGCCCTAAAGATTTTTTTATTTTTTTTGACTTCTAGCTGGATGTAGCAATTGACGGAGCTGATGAAGTTGATGCTGCTTTGACACTGATTAAAGGAGGAGGGTAAGTTTGGAAAAACCGGCTTCATTCAAAGATATTTCCCAATTCCTCTTCCACGTTCTATAGTGCGACACCCCGGAGGTGTCTTCAGCTCTTGTCGTGTCCTTCTTTTCCTTCCCTCAAAACAGAGGATGCTTGACCCAGGAGAAGATCGTGGCTGGTTGTGCCAAACACTTCATTGTAATCGCAGACTATAGGTATGTCCAAAGCGATTTATGTTGACACTTCATCTGTTCATGCATTTCCTGGGAATCAACCCATTAGCGCTACAGTATTCAGTGAATATTTAGCAGCCCATAATTACTGCTGATCATGAGGTGATTTGGAACGTTTAACAGAAGTCATGTGTCATCATTACCCAGCATATGATTGCAATAATAATGCAAGAGAGTCTTCCACTAAAATACAAACTAGAAGTTCAAATGTGCTCATGTGATGTCAATTTTATGTTTGTGTGGGTAGAAAGGACTCTAAGGCTCTGGGACAGCAGTGGAAGAAAGGTGTGCCGGTGGAGGTCATCCCCATGGCGTATGTGCCCGTGTCCAGAGCCATTGCTCGGCGCTTTGGAGGCGAGGCAGTGCTGAGGATGGCAGTCAGTAAAGCTGTAAGAGAGTCTTCCTGATGGATCTTGTTATGTTTGCTATTGAGGTTTTTTTTGTTGTTGTTTACTGCCCTATACAAACTCCTCTTTATCTGATTACATTAGAACTGCATCAACCTAAAGAAAGTAAGGGTGTGTTCACACTTGGCAGATTTGGTTCGATTAGTGCGGTTCATTTGAATAAGGGTGAATGCTGCCGTCTGAACTCTGGTGCTGGCATGCAACAAAGGCCAATGGTATCTAAACGAACTGAAAAAAGGATGTGATGTCACAAGATGTGACTCTAATGAGGACGTACTTGTTTTTTTTCCTCCTTCATCATTAGAGCAATGTTACAGTACGGTAATGGGGTCGTAAACGGCATCTCCTTGCAGCAGATCTTTGTTTGTGTGCAACGGAGGAATTCCTGCTGTTGTTTTGACGACTTTAATAATTTTATATGCTCTTAATGAGTTCTCAGCTGGTCAAAATACAGTCCTTTGTACGCTCATACAAAACGAGCTTTTAGCCCAGAACACAGCTCTGTTTTGGATGTTTGGTAAGTTTTGTCGTGCAATATTATCTTTTTTTTTTTTGTGCATCTTTAGGTCTGGAGTTCAGAATGAAAGTGTGAACCAGGACTGAATGTAATATTTTTTTTGATCCGGATCAAGAGAATCGAACTACAAGTGTGAACACACCCTTAGTCAACGGTTCCATTGTTTCTTCACAACATCCTTTACGTTTTTGCATTGGTAGTCTATTCATCTGATGATTTGATACTGTTTAAATCTAGGGTCCGGTGGTTACTGATAACAGTAACTTCATTCTGGATTGGAAGTTCGAGCATGCTCAGAACTGGAAGGAGGTCAACACGGCCATCAAGATGATTCCAGGTCTGTACAGATGAACGCAATACCACTGTTCTTTTGTCACCTTTATTTTCTATACATACCAACTGTTTATGTTTTAAAAGAAAAAAAAATATGCTTATAAATGCAGCCCCGGTGAACATAATAAACTCATGTACACTGCCATACAGAAGTTTGGGATCGGTAAGATTTTTAATGATTTTCAGAGTTTCTTCGGTTTACCAAGACTGCTTTTATTTGATTTAAAAAAAAAAAAAAAAAAAAAAAATATATATATATATATATATATATATATATATATATATATATATATATATATATATATATATATATATATATATATATATATATAATATTGCAATTTAAAATAGCTTTTTCTATGTAAATATTATAAAATAATTTTTTTTCTGTGATCAGCTGAATTCAGCATCATTACTCCAGTCTTCAGTGTCACATGATCCTTCAGAAATCATTCTAATATGCTGATTTGCAGCTCAAGAAACATTTACTATCGTGATCAATGTTAAACCGTTCACGAGTTTATTTTAGGATTCTTTGATAAAGTTCAACCTTGATAATCAGAAATGTTTCTTTAGCAGCAAATCAGTATATGAGAGTAGTTTCTGAAGGGTCATGTGACACTGAGTAATGATGCTAAAAATCCAGCTTTGTATCACAGAAATAAAATGCATTTTAAAATGTATTTAAATAGAAAACAATTATTTTAAATTGAAGTAATATTTCAAAATATTCGTTTTTATATTAAAATAAATGTATACAATAAATTTAAAAAAATTAATAATAATAAATTAATAAAAATAAATAAATTAAAAATAAAATATTTATATTAAATATTTAAAATATTTATTTTAAAATTTTTATATTTATACTGTAAATCTTGTTGACCCAAATGAATTATTAACACTTTACAATAAGGTTTCTTTAGTTAACATGAACTAAGAATGAACAATTCTTCTACAGCATTTATTAATTTCAACGTTTGCTAATGCATTATTACAATCAAAAGTTGTATTTAACAGTTAATGCACTGTGAACTAACATGATTATTAACGAACGCTAACAAAGTTGAATAGAAACTGTAACAAATGTATTGCTCACTGTTCGTTAGTTAATGCATTAACAAATGAGACCTTACTGTAAAGCAGTGAATTCTCTCTTTTATGAAGGCGTGGTTGAGACGGGCTTGTTTGTGGGGATGGCTGAGCGGGTGTATTTCGGTATGGAGGACGGGAGTGTTAAGACTAGAGACCCTCCTGTCAACTGAGAAGATCCTTCCTCTGCTCTTGTGATGGACCAGCCTGCACACCTCAAGTGCCATTCACGTACAGACTCTGGCAGCTCTTTCCCTACAGGTTCAGATGTCTGATCAGGACAGGTGTGTACACCAAATGTGGGATTTTACACATCAGCGCAACATTAGGTCTTCAGGACTTTCAGATATTCCCGTTTCTCCTCTCATTCTGCTAATGTAAGGGTCCACACATCCACAGTGTCGGTTTGCCTTCTGTGCTTCTTTACGTAGCCATGCTCTACCGTGAATGTTGTCTTGCATGGATGCCTATTCACGCATGAATATTGTGGCTTACAGCTTTTTAGAAAACATTTAAAAAGATGCCTTCTCAATCGCATCCCAATTGACGCTTAATATATTTTCTGTGGGTTTGTGTGATCGTTTGAAACCTGTTTTGGATTCTGAAAACCGACATGAAACCTCAAGTGAAACTTGTGGCCTTTGTCTGCACAAAGTGGTTAGTTTAGTTCAGTGATCAATCCTTTCAGAGCATTCTGCCCCTGGACAAAGTTCACTATTTGAAGGGGTGAAATGCCACTCGGCTTTTGATATTGATTTTTTTTTTTTTTTTTTTTTTTTTTGTATGTCTTTTTTTCAATGTGCCTGTGGCCATCAATACAGTGTTGTTGAGGGATGAAGGCAGCAGTGAGTTGTTGGCACAGATGAAGGCCTTATCTTCTGTACGTTTATTGATCTTTCAGTTCTGATAATGAATACTCTTCAGAGGTCACTGTGATTTTGAGGTATTGTACCGCTTCAGATACCAGCCTGTGTTTTATTCTTCCTATATTACTGTTATACTGAAGTTTTCACATGTTGTTTCAGATTTCAAATCGATATTAAAATTGGACCAATCAATTATGAACTGTTGTTTTGTGTTTTTGCATCTGATGTTTTATTATCAGGGGCTCAGTCAAACATGGGTTAACAAACGGGCCACAAGAGGGCGCCGTATACATTGCACAATAGCCAATGATTACAGAAAGTGAACTTACTGAACTGAAATAATACTTGTAAACGTATTACTTAAAAAAACAGCACTTTTAAAGTGTGTAATTAGAATCCGAAAACGTGACGTAATATACGTATGATAACTTTAAAAAATATATATATTTATATATATTTTTATTTATATATATATATATATATATATATATATTTAAAGGAAAATATCACACTTTGTAAATGTGTACGGGTAATTTAATTTCGTATCAAAAAGCCCGGATATGAAGTTGTCAAACATGACCTCACTTTTTATCCGCAAACAAACGGCCACGTCGTTATATCCATCCTTGTACTTTTTATCCAATCAGATTCACTCAAAAAAAGTAGCAACGCCCCTCCGTTAGAAATCACCGTAGTTTTGATTTTGATTGACGGGGTGTCAGACCAATGACTAGACTAGATTTCTTTCGCGGCTTCCGTAAACATACCAATGAAACAAGTTTGAGTTTTATTGGCCAAAATTCTAGGGTGTAGCCAATAATATGCTTCATTAGACGGCCATACTTGCTTTGCTTTCGCTCTCGGCTGCCTTTCCTCCCGCCTCTTTTTCTGAGTGCCAAGGAATGCGCCCAATCGAATGAAGCGCATAGAGCGCCGACCACGTCAACAGACTACACTGTAAAAGACCGTTGAACGAAGCAATCAAGATCTGCTTAGTAGACGAGCCGTTAAGATTGACGAACGGTCACACCAATCAGCACGCTCTACTGGGATTTACATCTACACGCAGCCAATGGGCGTTTGGATACGGGGCGGGGCTTGACGTTACCACGACACAGACAACGTCAAGTATAAAGGGAATAACATGGTGCTGTTGAGTGCATGTTTACGTTAAGAGAGGACAACGTAAAGAGATCTAATAGCCTACAACGCCTTTTATAGATTAGTTTTTTAAAATTCACTCTGTATTTTGGTATGTGATTGCCTAACTACTCATGTGCCACTTGTCCCAATGGAAAGGGGGTTTCAGTTTGGAAACGTGTGCATATCTCTGCTGCTGCTGCTTGTTCTGAGGACGTTAACGGTCACTTTGCAAAGTCAATCTCTCTCAGAGAGAGAACTCGAGGTGGCCCCGACGCCGAACACCGAGGCGGCGGAACATGCTGCCGTTATGGAGCGGCCACTGGACAACGTCGGAGGAGCGCCTGGCTTCGGAGAAGTGACCGTGGAGGACGACGACTACGGCTCGACAGGAGAGAGCGAAGAGCCGTGTGGAGACAGCGACGCAAACTTCAGCAAGCACCGGAGGTAGGCAGTCAACTCTCTACCGTCATAGCAGAAGTTTCCCGTTTTTAGGTTGTCACGTTGCTTTGAGACGTGTTATTCAACTTCAGTAAAGTTCGCGAGCTGGGCGGATGTTCGCAGCCGTCGACCTCTCCCTGCTGGTGCGCGAGACATATGTGCAAACGTTACTTTATTTCTGCCATTGCTAGTTGTTTTTTGCTCGACGCTGTCATTTGTAACATGACTACTTGTAGGCAGTTTGCAAAAATCTATTGAGTGATGAGGAAATTTTCTGTTACTATGGAGATACAGATGATTGACAGCAGAGCGGAACGCTTATCTCGCCTATCTGTCGTACTTAAAGAGCATCTCGTACTTGTAACGTTAGAGCAGTTGCATCAATCGCGCTCAATGGCTTGAGTATGTGTTATGAACTTAACGAGCGTCGTATATATTTGCACTGCGTTGTGTTATACACACACACACACACACACACAACTGTTTTTCTTGAGTTTCAAACTATCACAGCCTAAGCTGTCGGTTTGTGTCTTGAAAAACTGCAGTGTTTTGAGAGTGGGCGCGCGATGACTTTATTTGTAAACAGAAGTTCAGAAGGTTTAGTTTACGGGTAATATGACTGGAGACACGTCTTTTGAGCTTGTACTATGAATTGTATGGGACATGTTACTTCAGGAATTGTCACTACACGGTTATTCCAGAGGACGCCGTTGTACATCAGTTGACCGCGGTCTCTGGAGGCAGTGAAGGCTGAGCTGACGCACGTTAAACCGCTGCTCTGCGCGTCTCCTCCACCAACTTTCCGGATGTTTTGTTTTGTTTTTGTTTGTGTCGGTAATTAGTCGTTCTGCTCCGCAGAATGTAATATCAGTGCGTTACCGCATCAGAGCCCTCTGCCCCACCTTAGAAAGAATCAATGTCGACTTGGAGAATGGGGAGGTCAGGTGATTTTAGGTTTAAAACTAATTTAAGATTGTGTCAGGTGCTGCTTGTTTTACTTTTTTTTTTTTTTTTTTTTTTTTTTTAAACCTTTAATGCTTTAAGGTGATTGTTTTTCCTCCCAGCATTTCTTTTTTTCTTCTTTAGCTGAAGCTCCTTTTTTTTTATTGGGTGGAAATGTTTGTTCGACAAATATGTCACCAGACTTGATAATATCATGGAGAACACATGATCTGCTCCACTGCAGTAAAAGCATTCCGTCACACCTTGCTTTACCATCGGCGTGCTGTCACTTCGATGTGTCGCACCCATTCATGGAGGATTTTCTAAACGAGCACAAGTTGGCATGACCAGAATCTGATCCTGATGTTTACAGGCTTTTGGAAAAATAACATTTAAAAACATTAAAATAGGGAAACAATATTAAAGTACAGAGAGAACTGATTGCATCAATAACATGAAAGGGAGTGCAAAAAAAAAAAAAAACCCTCCAGTGACAGAGATCAGAATTCTTCTGAAACCTTTGAAGGCGTTACGTCTGAAACTTCTGTATAGTTTTGACTCGGATTTATGGTTATGTTCAGGAGGTTTCAGATTGACACCTAATCAATTAAAAAAAGCAAGACATTTTATTGATTTTTTTTTTTTTTTTTTTAAATATATTTTAATATTGTTTTTATTCCATTTATAAAATGATAACAAAATATATCATTAGTGTTTATTTTATATTTTTAAATACTGTTTTTTTTTGCACTTATTTTAATTGGTTATTTTACTTTATTTAGAGTAAGGATGTACAATATATCGGTCGCCATATCGGTTTCGGCTGATATGTTAATTTTTAATGTCATCTTTATCGACCTGATAAGAGAATTTGTTTTGTTAAATCTGATAAATAATGGATTATTTCAATCTGCTGAGACGCTTCAGATGCGCACTGCTCGCCTTGATGGCTTTGAGTTGCGTAAATGATTGGAATCACTTCGAAAAGGAAAATTCACTTGAGTGCAGCCAAAATCCATCACATAGGCTACATAAAACGACTTTACACGACTGTAAAAGAATATAAATTCTTTGCGAGCCCTTGTTTTGGTGCGTTGTTATGGGGTTACAGCTTCATGACTAGCACAGTCAGGTTCCCATGGGTTTTCGCAGCCTTTTGTTTTGTGCAATTGTAAGTTATAAAATTGTTTATTTTTGTGTGTATGTATAAATATCTGATTTCTCATATTGGATGTGTTTGGTTAAGAATTAATGCAGTTGTACAGCGTGCCGATTATCATCTTTAGCTCCAGCCCATGCACCTCAAACAGCAATGCATGACATTAGTAACTATGATTGGCACTGTCATATACATAGCATTATAATGAGAGCACTACTGTTAAAAAAATTCACAGCAGCAGTTACACATTCTTCCTCGCACATAAATTCAAGTTCACTTGTGCATTCGGCTCATTTTGTGCATATATAAGTTGTAATATTATCTTTATTAGGGCTGGGACAATAAATCGATTCATCTTGATTCATGTATCGATTTTCCGAATGCATCGTGATTCTCTCTCAAATCAATTCTGAGCTTAGTTTTAACAGCAGATGACACTCTAGGCTTGTTTTTAACTGTATGCTCAAATGCACATGAAGAAGAGTGCTCATGCGCTCGGCTATGTAATTCAGTGTTGCCAAATCTGCGTTTTTCCCGTGGAATTGGGCTACTTTAACAGTGTTTCATGTCCATGTGTTGAAACAACCCCAAATAACATGATATTTAGCCCCTGGAAATCTAATTTTACCAAGTGAACCCTATCAAAAACACGTATTTCACCCCCCAGAACACAATTTTTATGGGGGACCCCCACTGTAACGCGATTAGGCTAGTTTTAAGTAGCAATTTGGTGGGTTTTGTTGTGGAAACCTGGCAACCCTGATGTAATTGCACCTCAGAATGCTTTCATGACGCGAGATTTATGTAAACAGCCCACTGCAAACACCCTTGTAATTCGCTTTAACCTTTTAGATCTTTATGAATGATTATTTATAGAAGGTTCAAGTGGTGTGTGTGTGTTGAGTTCAAGTACGGCTGTTTCTAAAGCCTACACAGCTGTTAAAAACTAAGCTCAGAATCTACTCTCGAGAGAATCGTGACGCATTCTGAAAATCTCGGAATCGATCCAGAATCATTTATCGATTCGTGATGCAGCGATTTATTGTCCCAGCCCTAATGTTTGTTATATAAATATCTGATTATTCTCATGTTTGATGAGTTTGGTTGAGTTAATTAACACTAACAAAGTGCTTCAGTTTTCCGGTGTTCATTTCAATGCCTGTGCGGAGGCTATTATTCCAATATGTTTCCATGTCATATGAATTTTGATCCTTTTATATGGAAGTAATGAAGTCCAATGACTTGTTTGCATTATTTAACCATTATTTATTTTTTTGATAAAGTTGATCATAGGCGTGTAAAATTAATTTTATTCATCTAGGCTGCTGTACTGGACATGTTTGTTTTATGTTGAAGTACTTGGGAAATGTTGAAATTTTTATTTTCAAAAATGATGAAAAAATTGAATTTAGATTTGTTGGTCCATATATCATTTATAGGCTTTCAAACAAAAATATATAGTTATCGGTACCGGCTAAAATCGGTAGATCCCTAATTTAAAGGGATAATTTTTCATCCAAAATGAAAATTCGGCCATAATTTACAACTCCTAGTATTGTTCCAAACGTGTTTGTAGAACACAAAAGTAGATATTTTTGAAGAATGTTGGCGACCAAAAAGTTTTGGTGACCATCGACTTTCATTTGTATGTTTAAAGAAAAAAAAAAATCCACTCCCAACTTTCACTTTTACATTCTTTTATGTTCCATAACCACATGAGATGGTAAATGATTACAGAGTTTTCATCAGCACCGAAAGCTAAAAAGCACATTCTGCAATTTCTGTGCAACATTATGAATGAGTGAGTTGTGCTCTTGCTCTGGTACTGCTGATAGCAACGTAACTATCGCATCTAATCGAACACCTGCCTGCTGCTCCGACTGACCATCTCAGTTCTACTTCTGGTATATTGAATGGGTTGCTGCTTGTTATAAAGTACAGTCACCTCATTACATATTTACTGCCCAATTAAGTTCCATATCATTTGCACTTTATGGAAAAAATAACTAAACATGCATGCATTTTGCAACCTTTTTACCAACCACAAAGACATTTACCCAGGTAACAGGAAATGTCAACTTTCCATGCTCTACAAGATGTGTTGCAAATGATCAGTGCAACAATGCTTCATCTGTATGAATAGCCTGCTGGAAATCCAGCTTTAAACACCACTTCAGTGCTGGTGTTTTAATGTGAAGTTGCCGGGACTTGGTCTTGACAGTAGCCATACATCACTGGAAGGAGGGGCTGGTCTTTGTTTCTGGTGGCATAGTTATATGTGTCATGCACACTCGAGGGAATTGTGTGTAGTGTGTTTAACTCTGCATTGGTTGGGTATCTCTACAGGGGTGAGAGTAGCAGCTGCCTTCACACCTGCTGCCAAGATAAAGCGCTCGCACTCACCTCTGCGCGTTTCCCCCATGATCCTCAATATCAAACGATCTCATGCATTTATGAGAAACCGTCAATCACATAAACAAGCAAGCGTCTGGCTTTTATTGATAATGCATGAACGCAAGAACAAGACCTTTTTGTGCACTTCTCCGTAGCACAGCGATGATAATCAACACCCTCAGGCCTTCCCCATGACATGGAACAGCTTTACTGGGGGATGGTGTTCTCCTGGGACAGTTTTATGTGTTGCACAGCATGGTCGACTGGCAAATGGGAGTCTAACCCTGGAGAGATCTACTCACAACAAAAGCAGAGATTGTGGGGATCACTTGTGATGAAGACACTCAACAGCTTGTTCTGTTCATAAAGTCCATTGATGGCAGGAAAAATACAATTAAATAAATAAAATGCAAGACGTATTGTGAAGATCTTCCAATCCAACTGGGCCCAGTTCCCAGGATGCTGTTAGACGACTAGGCAACACAACTGCTTTTTAAATGTAGGAGAATACTGAATGTTTGTGGTACTTGTAAGTTCTCCTTGTGTGGTTTTGGTAGTTCCAGTGGTGAACGTGATCCAGGTATGGCCTATAGACTAATGTAGCTCAGCTTTGCCTCAGTATGTGTATTTTTGGACTGCTGGTGATTCCTGAGGGACCTTTTGGAAGGAACACTTCGCTCGAGGTGCCCTCACTGATACACACACACACACACACACACACACATACACACACAAATACACACTCACGGTGATGCTGCTTCTCCGCTGCCTGGTGCAAACTCTGCCAGACGTCTAGCTCCAACTGCCTACTGCTTAGCAACAGCCAATCAGAAGAGCTGAGCTGGCAAACTTGTTGGCCAATTAGACGAGTGGAAGGAAAAAGTGCTCAGAATTTGAGTTGGGAGAGAGAGAGAGAGAGAGAGAGAGAGAGATAGAGAGAGAGCGAGCAGAAGGGAAGGAAAGGGTAGAGTTCGTGTGCTTGTTGTTGTGGGCTTTTTTTGTCTGACTTGATGGTTAGATAACTATGGAAAAGCTGTCAGATTCTTTTTATAAGATCTCATGGTTGCACATAAAGTTTCATTCTGAGAAGACTTGGGCTCAATTCCAAAAATATATTTTTTTTTTTGTGCAGCTGTTCTATTCACATTATTGTTTTAAATGTGGCCAATATCAGATGTGAAAAGATCATTGTTCTGAACTGACCCGCAAGCGCAAAAGAACGATACACACGTGCTTGTCAGGGTTTTACCACAAAATCCACTCAGTTGCTTGTCAAAACTAGCCCAATCGCGTTCCTGGTAAAAATCGCGTTCTAAACCTACGGAGTTTCAAAACGACCTGCGGCAACAGTGGAAAAAGTTACCCAGTTCGGCAAGAAAACACGCAGTGCGCTGTCGTACGGAAGTAAACATGGAGGGCTTTAAAGTAATTGATTGCTCTTTTATTTATAGTGTGATCTGTCGTGGAAGCCAGGGAAATTATATGCAGGCAATGCGAAAAATAAAGACGATGTGACAAAAGAGAACAGAGTTTTGAAACTTTTGATACGAGCCCTCATGTTTGGCTTGTATTATTGAGCTGTCTCTGTAACACTTACAAATTCTGACACATCACTGTCCTTCTACTGACTACATCTCACAACTATATTGGGTCTTCCGATATGATTGTTCACACTGCGGGCATTACAGAACATGGCACATATTCGAATTCGGAAAGATCAGATTTCTTGTGGTTTGTCACACTGTCATGAGGAAAATGGATATGAGTCACATGTGGGCAAAAAAAATCAGATTTGGGTCACATTTACCTGCAGTGTGAACAGAGCCTTAGTGGGCTTGTAGTCAGAACCAAACTTGGCATATTTAATGCAAACTTTTCCTCTTCAACTGACATGGATGAACTTTTAATATCTTCCAATCTGCTCAGACCATAAAAACGAGTCTGGTTTTTAAAGATGTTGAATTAGTGCTGTTACTCTTACCCATGCGGCGACACTCACTCTGGACTTGATTGATTTTTGCTCTGTTTATGGTTTGATTCTTTAAAGCCGTTTCTTCATTCATTGCAGAGGACACACCTTACTGCACTGCAGCAATGGGTGGGAAGATGGGAGAGGTGTGGCAGAGGGAGAGATTGGGGAGACGAGGAGAGAGAAAGTAAAGGGGGGACATCGAGACACAAAATCAAAGGCGCTAGGACCCAGTAGACAGGACGCCGGCTTTCCTGTAGTTTGGTTCCTTACTGCTTAGCAACAACAAATCAGCCACCTAGATCAAGGCCAGGACTCATCCAATAGGAGGAGAGCAGCACCATGTGACAGAGTTTTGATTTTTCTGCACCGCGCATGTTGGAGAGATAGAAACAGGAGGAAGATGATGAGAGTTAAAGAGGAGTGAAATGACAGTGTCCTGTGACATTTGGAATTAGTTTGTGAGGAATTACTATGTGATTTTCATGTTCTTGTGATTTGTTGTAGTTTGTGGAGGTGGTTCTCTTTACTGTTGTTGCAGTGCTTTGAAAATCATACAGGTGTGTCTCTCTGTGGTTGGTTTCATTTTATCATTAAAAACTGAAGCTTGGAATGCTGAAATTGCAGTGCAAGATGAACTGAATTTAGCAAGGTCGACTGAGATGGCTGAAGCGCTTATAGTTCTGCATGGTGATAGCAGCTTGGGCGTGTCAGAACGTGACATGGAGTGAGAGGACAGATTAAACATTCACACACAGACACAGAGACGCACTCACACACAGCGAGTAAATGCTTTAATCAATACATGTAGAAAAACTCTGTATGATGAAGGAGACTGCCATCAACACGATGTTAGAATGAATGCAACTTTCTTTAATGGGTTGTATTACTCTTAAAGGGAAAGTCCACTCCCAAAATGAAAATTCTGTCTTTACTCATCCTCATGTCGTTCCAAACCTTTTTTTCCGTGGAATTTGAAAGATATTTCGAGTAATCTCACATGCAATACAAGTCAACTAAAATGGCTTGTTTCCCAACATTTTTCTAAATATGTTGTGTATCTTACTAATGGTTGTAACTTTATTAAAACTAAATTACAGCTAACTCTCACCAACATTTCACCATTTCATTTTGATAAAACTACCGTCATGTCATATACACACAAACTCAAAGGTCTTCACAACAACCTGTCAAAATAAAAGTTTGGTTTAACTTGAAGAAATTATGGAAATATTTTACTATTGCTATTATTATTATTATTTAATATTATAATTATTATTAATATTAATGTTGTTATTATTATTAATAATAATGTTGTTATTATTATTAATAATAATGTTGTTATTATTATAATCAATGTTATTATTATTATTATTATTATTAATAGAAAATGGTACTAATTTAATAAAACGCACACAAACTCAAAGGTCTTCACAACAACCTGTCAAAATAAAAGTTTGGTTTAACTTGAAGAAATTATGGAAATATTTTACTATTGCTATTATTATTATTATTTAATATTATAATTATTATTAATATTAATGTTGTTGTTATTATTATTATTATTATTATTATTAATAATGTTGTTATTATTATAATCAATGTTATTATTATTATTTTATTATTATTATTAATAGAAAATGGTGCTAATTTAATAAAACGCACACAAACTCAAAGGTCTTCACAACAACCTGCCAAAATAAAAGTTGTCTTATTCAAAGAAACTATGTAAGGAATATCACTCAAGTTTTCATACTTGTGTTTTCATAATGCTAAACTTAACGAAAATATTAGCAATTATTACATTCTCATTTGATAACATTATAAAAGACCAACTAAATTATTAGTTTTATAAGTTCGATTACCACCTTTTTTAAAAAAAAAAAAAAAGAATTTTTATTTGACCTTACAATGTTCCAGACAGTAAAATAAGTCACTAGCCTATAAACCTATATAAAGGTCCAATCATAACGACAACAAATATTGTGACATGCCGCAATACCATCAGGATCTTTAAAAATGCTTTATGTATTTTTGGTCATACTGGCCTGTACTGTACCACATATTCAACAAGTAATGCACACACTGCACTTTTTTTTGTTGTGCATCTGAAGGACTGAATTTTCCACTGAGTCCGTTTCTCCCTTCTGTTGTTGAGATATACGGTTATGGACATGTTTGTGTACTGCGGATGTTGCCTGGGGAAGATGGTACCTTGAAATGCATTGGCGAACACTTTGTGTAACACTCCATACCGAGCTCTGCATGCCACTGCAGTGCTATATTTTATGGTGTGCTCACTTAAGCAGAAAATCCCTTTCGGTTTGGAAACTCGGTGGATTCTGTTGACTTTACCCCTTTCGAGACTTTTATTGAACAGTACCTACACATGTACAGATCAGGTGCATGTACAATATTAGCTGGACTGTGATGGTTTTAATTCATTAAAAGTGAGCCCATATTTAGATTTTATTTATTTATTTTTCCATTTATCACATGTCTCTTTACTAAACTATAAACACACAAACAAAGCTGGTTGTCTTCAAACTACAGGAAAAGTCAATCTTAAAACTGACTTATGTCATTTACCCATCCTCGTCGTGAGAACTTGTATGAGTATTTTCCGTTCTCATGCAGAACGCAGAGATATTAGGCTGGATTTAAAGAGCTACGGTGAACTTTTTTCAGTCTGTTCCTGTCATAAAGCTTGCTTGGGTTCAGGAGATCGAAGGTGCGATCACATTAGCAAACGTCAGAAAAAATTTGTGCGCAAAAAAGGTGAATTGTCAATAGTGTAGCGACGCAAGCATGAAGTCCCTGACAAACCAAGTAGATTTTATACTGGTCAAAGTAGCAAATTCAAAGTTAAATCTGATGCGAAATATGTGAGGGACACTCTACTTTTACCAGCTGAATTGTGCTGTACAAAGGAATTCGTGACTGCAACATTAAAATAAATTTAGGGTTACGCTTTTTTTTAAGGTGTCAGTGTTACACTGTAATTACACATTTAAGTACTAAGTAATGACAATTAACTACATGTACTTACTATAGGTTTAGGGTTAATTGCATGTAATTATGTATAATTTCTAATTATTACTATAGTAAATGCATGTAACATATGTAACAATGACACTGTAAAATAAAGTGTTACCAAATTATGCCATGAATAATTTTTGTGTCTTTATGGTGCTTGACAAGCACCAAAAATGGCAGCCTGAGCATTTTTTTTTTTGGTTAAATTCGCCTTTTGTGTTCTACAGAAGAAAGTCAGTCATTTTAATGGTGCAAAGACGAGTGACAGATTTTTAATTTGGGTGAACTGTTGCTTGAATCCCATTGTAGTATGATTAATTACTGTATCAGGTTTCTGCATGTTGTTAAACAATGGTGTCTGCACAAAGTCCTTTACTCCGTTAACCTGTCATGAATTCGATGGCTTCTCCGCAGGGGTGTGCCTCTGTTTTCACAACTTGGCCACGTGCTCTCCATTGTGCATGTGTGTGTTTTGCAGTGGTACTTGCTAACTCACACTTGGCTGATAAGAGCTGCTTGCTGTGGCATGGTTACAGTGGGATTTTTATGTCCATTGGCTGGTGTTTTTTTAAAGGAGTGGTTTCTGATTGAAAGTGCAGCAACACATCTAGTCCCTGATTGGCTGAGGGAGGAGGAAAGCCTCCTATGATTGGCCCAAACCCCTCAGATACCCTAGTTTTTTTGGGGTTTTTTTTTTTCTTCCACGCAGTCTGTTTACATCAGGTCTGAGTTGAGATTCTCTTGACTTCCTCTGAGAGAGAGAGAGAGGGATCACAGGTGTGAGGAAGCACACTTAAGTGCCTGTTCATGTGTGTAAGAGCAAAGAGTGTTACACCGCATGACAGGAATAATGTTGAGAGAGTTAAAAGTGTGAATGTTCAGGCTTTTAAAAGGCTGTAAGATAAAGTGAAGACTTTTTTTTTAACCATTTTGATACTTTCTCTTTTTTTTTTCCCTTAAATAGTACTGTTTATATATAAATGTTTAGTATATCATTAACCTTATATAAGTGTTTTTGTATTGCAACATCATTGCTTTGCCCTGCTGACAGTCAGAAATATGCTGGATGAGTGGAGAGTCACGTGACCGAATCAGATAAATAGTTCAGAAACGGGTAATATAGAAAAGGAAAATGTGCAAGTGCAGCACAATGAAATAAAACCTAAATGGAGAGTAAAAGTGAACAGACATTAAAAGCAAGGGGAAAGTAAAAGAAATACAAAGGCAGCAAAAACAGAACTGGAGAGCATAAGTTTAGTTTTATTCTCTATCACAGTTTGGTTTTGGGATTTTAATTACGTCTCATGGCACTTTTTGTGCCGTTCATGTTACAATATAGTCTACAAAATTGAATAAGTGTCAGGCAAACTGTTGAATTGTCATTTAGTTTTACAATTTTTCTCATGCTTTTCCCTGTTTCTCCTTTTTTATTTTTCGTAAGGTTAAACAGCCTGTGGAATTCACTTACTCTTTGATCTCGTCCAGAAAATGGGATTTGTTATTCTTCCTTTATTATCTTTCGTCTCTCTCCCTCTCTCTCTTAGTTTTTTTTTTTCTTTCCCTCAATCACTCTTTGGCTAGGCGGGACCAGTGTAGTGTCCTCATTCATTCTCACAATGCCCACTGCTTAGCAACAACCAATCAGCCCTCATATTTTTGGAGGGGCCCTCCAGCCAATCAGGAGTGCTGTGCTATAGCATTTTCTGCTCTTCAATGCTATTGGAGAATGAGAACAAACGGTGTTGGCCCAGAGCACTGGGATGAGCAGAACTGAAGTGCCCTTAAATTCTGACCTCATCAGTGTTGATGTCTGGAGGGATGTGTTAACTCTCTTAGACTTGATCAAAGCAACTCTGTCATTCTTACTCCTGCTCTCTACCCTTGCTCCTGTCCATTAAAAAGTTCCCTGGCACTTTAGCCATGAAGTGTCCTGTGTAGGCTTCAGTTCTTGTTAGCTTTTTTCCACATAGTATAAAAAAAAAAAAAAGTAGTGGTATTTCGACTAGAAGGCAGTTTCATTGGCCAGTTATTGGTCAATTGTAGACATTTATAGATATTATGAATTGAAGCATTAATTAATCCTTGTGATAAATCCAAAACTATTAACCAAAAAACAGATAATAAACACATTTTCAGAGATTTTTCTCCATATTGTATAAAAGGTTTGATTCCAGCATGTTTTTTTCATTAAATTGTGTATATTTTGGTGTTATATTGGCCATTGGTCACCCTGCACCTCATAAAATATTGCCAGCAACTTTAATTAAAGGAACTTGAAGACATATATTATGTTTCATTTAGTGTTTCTTTTGGTGGGGTGAGTAGTTATACACAATATATAATGGAACTATAGCGGTTAATGGTTGTAAATAAATCAGTTTATTTATTTAACCTTTTTTTTTTTCTTTTATTTCTTTTGATCTTTAATTGTGGATGCTCATTTTTCCTATTTTTACATATATATTAACTAACATTCAAAGTAAAAATGCTATTTTAATAACAGTTAAATGTAATTTGTAGCAAATTTCAGTAACACTTTTGTATAGGGAACACATATAAACTATTAACTATCACTTTTCCCTTAATAAACGCATAATTTATTGTTTATTAATAGTTAGTAAGGTAGTTGTTAAGTTTAGTTATTGGGTAGGATTAAGAATGTAGAATAAGATATTAATATGTGCTTAATAGTACTAATAAATAACCAGTATTCTAGTAATAGGCATGCTAATAACCAACCCTAAAATAAAGTGTTACCCAATTTTCAAAATGAATATCCATTTTTTCCATACTGCACAGCCATATGAACATTTTGAAGTATTTAAAAAGATTTATTTTTTTAGTGTTTTATTTGTAAATACAAAATAGTAGAGATTTAATATTGTCCCTTTATCGTTTATTGAACATAACATTACATTAGTCATAATTTAATGGCGGAACATACTTATAACTTTCTGTGCATCCTATAATCTCTACCTCAAGTGCAGACTTGAAGGTGAAGGCAGTAGGGAAAAGTCTTGTGAGCAGTATAGAGTGATGGAAACCCTTTTTACTGTACAGTATGTGATCCTGTGTGTATTTTGTGGTTGACAGGGCTCTGGTGATCATTAGCACACTGGATGGAAGAATCGCAGCTCTGGATCCTTTGAATCAGGGACGCAAGCAGTGGGATCTGGACGTGGGCTCAGGCTGTCTAGTCTCCTCTAGCCTCAGCAAACCAGAGGTATTGTACACAGTTTCTCACAGCCTTTTTCTCTTTCCCTGCCAGTGATGGAATTGTCTGTCGTTTATGACGCAACACTTCCCCACCATTGACAGAATTTTCCGGCTTGTTTTCACTCTTATACGGTAGGTGGTGCTATTACGCAACTTAAGAGTGGAGAATCTCTCGATCAAAACACAGGAAAAAAGGAGCAGAAACAAGCAATATAAGCATTGCCTATGCATGTTGTAGTCTATGGAAAAAACATGATTTTCTCCAGCTTTTTGGACAAATGTTGCTCTTAAGTGTTAGAACAAACACTTAACACGAAGCTAGAATAAAGCGTGTTACAAAATATTCAAAATACAACAAAATATTCTGGGCTCCATGAAAGTTATAGGGACTTTTGCACCAGAGGAACCTTTTCATAGTTCCTAGAACTATTGGCAGAAGTACCCACTTTTTGGTTTGTTTGCAATGCAGGAAAACTAGGAACGATTTTAGTTCTAGGAACTACATTAGCTCCACTGAGTCTAAACCAGCAGTGTAGGAACTGTCAGTGACGTAAGTGTATGCTGATTGGCCAAACGAATGTCAAACACCAGCACCCGGCATTTTTAAAAAGCTGTGTAAACATGTTTACTCCGTGAACATGGAAAACTGCCATAATGGCATTTACCTTTTGTCTGCCGCGTCTTTGTGTTCTTTTCTAAGCCTCGAAGATATGTAACGGCGCAAGCTGTCATAGGGGATTTTGTCTCTTAGTCCCTCGTTTTGCTCTTTCAGTCACATAAATTATGCTTTTACATTCCATCTCTATCACAAAACCCACAGCACACAACAAACACCGCTCGGATCACAGCGTCCTCCATCCACCGGTTGTTCTCGGGGAACCACACTGATGGCTAGTTTCTAATACTGAGTTCCTAGAACTATTTGGTGCGAAAGCCCCTTATGTGAAAATGAGCAAAAATGCTAGTGGTGGCTGGCAACTTTTTTTTTAAATAAACGCAAATGGGGAAGCAGGTTGGTTTAACCTATTTTTTATTTTTTTTTTTTTTTTACACTTGGTTCAGGGTTTCTGTGAGTCATAAAAGGTCTTAAGTCGTAATTCACTCATACACTATCTATTTATGGGTCCAGGCACCAAGGGTGTGGAAACCCTGTATAGATCTTCTTACCATATTTCTTGAATTAAAACGGATATGTCTGATTATATTTCTACCTTTTTTTTTTTTTCTCCATTCTGAAATTTCTTAACTACTTTTTCAACCTCCTAGGCCTTTGATCTGATCTTCAACAAAATAGGCACACAGCAGCTGGGGAGGGTGCTGGCAACAACTTATCCAAAGGATTTTGATTCATCGAAGCATTGCAAAGATACATGTTATTTAATCCTTCAGGCAATGATCATTTTTACAAGTTGACCCATTTTCTTTACTTTGTATTAAAGATGTCATGGTCTTAAATTTACCTTCGTAAAACCTGCAGAAACCCTGTTGGTTAGAACTATTAAACGCTTGTTGTATTTTGCATAGTGATGCAACATGAAGATTTTCTGCACAAACATGCAAAGAGCACATATTATTCTGGTGTGTGTGTGTGTGTGTGTGTGTGTGTGTGTGTGTGTGTGTGTGTGTGTGTGTGTGTGTGTGTGTGTGGGAAAAGACGATGTTTGTTTGAACCCCTTTACCCCAGAAGAGAATGAGACATGGCCCAAAGGAAATTGGACCTGAAACAAGCTACACACACACACAGAGATCAGAGACTCATGCTCACTAGAGACTGAAGACTAGCCTGGAGGAAGAGCGTTTGGCAGCAATGCACTTATGAGCCTGTGCGCATGTACACATTTACACAAACAAACCGAGAAAACATTAGTGCTGCACTAACAGGCTCCTTTAGGTATTTTCTAATTTTACACATTAGTTTGATCCATGATAATAATTTGCAGTGTCTAAGGATCTCATGATGGTTTTACTCTTTACTTTATCTTCTATCCTTACTTTGTGTGTGTATAAATATATATAATAGTATAAAGGTGTGTGTGTGTGTGTGTGTGTGTGTGTATAAATACTAGTGTGAAGGTGTGTGTGTGTGTGTGTTGACCCCCGTCTGGTTTGGCGGTAACCTGAAATGCCTGGCTGCTGTGGGAGCAACGTCCCAATTGGGTAGAATCTTCCTCTCCCCTCCCCTTTTACCTCCTGGTGCCTAGCAACCAGCCATTCTGATTGGCTCAAGCGGTGCCTTGCAAGGCATTCTGCTCAGTGATTAGAGCAGTCTGCCCCCTTTTGATTGGCCCTCGCCATGGCGCCAGTAGAAAGCAGTCACCTATAGCATGCCTCAACAGTAGGAGAGAGGCCAGAAGTAAACAGCATTGTCTGCAGAAACACGCTGTCACAACACGAGGGGGAGGTGTGATGGAGAGTAAGAAAGAGAAGGATGAGAGGAATGAGGAAAGAGAGAGATGGGGGGTGGAGAGGAATACCACTGACAGTGTGGTGTGAGTCATGCTGAGAGGATTGAAGTATGAGGTAATGCCTTATGTGTGGGATGATGTCATCCATAAGAATGCTGACCCCCCCCCCCCCCCCCCCCCAAACAAACACATACACCCCCTCTCATCTATTAATCTTTAGAGTGCACAGTTGTAATTAATGCGCTTTAATCTAATGATCTGAAAAGCTGGGATTTCTGCCCACTATTCAATGCACAACAACTTTTGTTTTGTTTGATTGCAGCACCAAAGGGAATCATTTAATGTGAAATTTATTGACACACTGTCCGCTCGTGCTGACAGTTCATAGTCACATTAGACTTTTTTTTTGCATTGTGGCATTTATTTTCATTAACCTTAAGGAAACTGTATTATATGTACTGTAATACAATTTTTTTTTTTTCTATTTAAAGTATAATTTATTGGCAGTGCACAATAAACACTATTCAAATATACTTTATTTCTTTTCCAATTATACCATCTGTTAAAGTGTTATTTCACACAAAAATGAAAATGTTGTCATTAATTACTCACCCTCATGTCGTACCAAACCCTTTAGACCTTCGTTCATCTTTAGAACACCGATTAAGATTTTTGATAATCTGATCGCTCTGTGACGCCTCAATAGACAGCAGTTTAATTGCCACTTTCAAGGCCCAGAAAGGTACGAAGGGATCATTAAAATAGTCCACATGACTACAGTGGTTCAAACTTAATTTTATGAAGTGACAAGAATACTTTTTGTGCGCAAAACAAAGTAAAAATGACTATTTTATTCAACAATTTGTTTTTCTTCCTTGCAGTCTCATGTACTAAATTGACAAACCATGTCTTTACAACCCTTCTGGACCTCAAAAGGTGCAATGATGTTGCTGCCTATGTGTAGTTCAGAAACCCTTGGATTTCATCAAAAATATCTTAATTTGGGTTCTGAAAATAAGCGAAAATCTTACGGTTTTGGAACAACATGAGGGCGAGTAATTAATGAGAAGAAATTCATCATTTTCTTTAGGCAAAATGTTTTTTTTTTTTTTTTTATATAGCCCGCCCATAACATTGTACTCCAAAAGTACAATGATGTGTGAACACAGTTCTTTGAAGTGTCATTTTGATGCTGGTATTTTTCTTTCTTTTTAAGTATATGTCAGTGATGTCAACTTTTGATGGGACTCCACTGATATCCTGAATATCTCTGACATAAAAAGAGCCTAAGTAAAACTAAAGCAGAATCGGCACAGTTTCACAATAGTGTTGCTTAAGCAGTATACTTCACCTGACTCATACGCGTACATAGGTGTTCGACACGTGCAGTTTTGAGCAATCTCTCGCCATGCGTCACAACCCATGTAAATATATTTGTAATCTTTCATTCTACAGTTTTGCACAATCTCTCATCTATGTAGGCCTCTATTGTTTCTGTAGCTTGCATGTGTTCTGGCCTGTTCTGTTTATGCAGGTTTTCTTCGACCTACCTTGTGAATTGACGCCCCCAGGGCACGGTTGTCCACGGTTGTGGATAAACTAATTGCTGCAAAAAAATGAAATGTGTGAGTGCAACCTGCGTGTACAAACTATGTGCAGTTACAAAAATCCGGCAGTGCGCGTACACTGAATGCCGAACCTCACGTACGTCTAAAAAGTGAAATATACTTTAGGCTTAAGTCCTAAACAAAGAAGAGAATTTTCAATTTAAAAAAAAAAAATCAGAAATCAGAAATTTCTAATAGATTTTCATAACAAAGGTTTTTGATTTGAGTAAAATCAGGTCTGTTCACCCAATCTCATGATAAAACGTAACATAAGTCGTAAGTTGTCAATTTCATGTAAATTTGTTCGATTTGATATGTAAACATTGATTTATAAGTAAATTTGTTTTTTAAATAAATAAAGCAAGCAAGAAGGTCCAACCCTAAACCTAACCCTCAGTGCGTAAGCAGATTGTACAAAAACCGGTGAATTAGATTGATGAAATTGCAACAAATTTGCCAAAACGTAAAGAAGTTTTGTTCAAGTAATGTAAACCCATCGATTCCAGGTTGGCCTACAAATTGACGTCCCAACTGAACGACTTCGTTATGTTATTAAACCGTAAATGTTTTGGTTTGTTGTTTTTCTTAATAGGTTGTCCTCTGTAGACCTAAGTGTGTTTATTTGATTTTAAACTGTATGTAGGGTGCACCAAAGTGTTTTTTTTTGTTGGGGTTTTTTTTTGTGCTGGGAGGAGAGTGAAATGATATGATGTTTGTGTGAGTATGAGTGTGTGGGAGACGGAGAGATTACCGTTGAACAGGGAAGAGAGGGGATTGCGCCTAGCTTGATGTAATGCTATGTGTCAGACTCAGTGGAGCGCTATCATCTGCGGGAGGTCATTGAGTACAGAGGGATATCCTGCCTACATAGACACTCTTCATACTCAAACCTGCTGTGATCCCTTAAGACAAGGGCCAGACCGCCTTTGGCTAAGTCTCTCAAATTGAATGTGTCAAACAAGATTCCAGAAGTCATCGCCCACAGCTGAACTGAGTTTTTGATTCATGATGGGCTGCTACAGGGTTCAATGTGACGCAATGTTTTCTGCCCCTACGTTCCCTACTCATTAATGGGATCATAACAGCAGAGCTGGTTGAAAATGATGGCAAACTATGCGTTGTCCAATTTGAAGGAAACTAAAGACTGGTTTCTGCTCAATGTATGCCAGTATATCTGGGTTTGTTGGGCATGCTGTGATTTGCAGTTTTCCCCTCTGCCATAGTTTCACTTCAGTGATGTCAAATGGCATTGATTCTTGTGTCACCACCGATCATCATTGACATCAAAGCTGCCCTGATGCTCAGATTTGAGAGCTAGAGAGGAAGATTTTCAGTCAATGGCAGAATTTTCTGTTTTTGTGTAAACTAAACATTATTCCACTACAGGATGAATGAATATTGTTAGGAAATGACTTGATTAATAATTTGCATAAACTGTTGTTGCTCTCTTTTTATGGTTTATTATTGAAGAGGGGGTTTTGTTTCTACTACAGAAATGACAGATACTTGATTTAATTATTGATGCCCCTCAAATCACTGTACATACAACTGCAGCTTTTGGAGCAATCAACACCAGATCTTTGTCAAGTTAGATATCCCCCATCAGAGAGAGTGTTTTCAGTGCATGAACAAATAGATTCGTTCCATGTTTCCAAAGTGAGAGGCTTTTTACTGAAGCTTTACATTTGTTTAAATACCACAGTACGCTGACATGAGATACTGTAGAGGTTAAATTACACTCTTCATAAAAAGCAGCAAACCTTTTGCATTTACAGCTTGAAGTTAAGAGGTTTAAAAGATGTACTTTCATGCAAGTCATAAAACCTCCTCCCTCATAAAAGTCATGTTCTGAAAAGTCATTACATTTCATGTTCTTCAAGGCTTTGGGAGCCAAAAGGACACTGGGATCTTTATATAGGTTCAACAAAAATATAGTAACACTTTAGGGCTGTCAATTTAACTCGTTAATTAGATTATTTATGGTAAAAAATAACACTTGCCCTGCCCCAGACGTACATAGGCCATCTGATATTTCATACAGTTGAATTATGACGTATATTATGCAGAGAAACAACTCACTGCACAAAGTAGCGTGTACAATATAGTTAGAAATTCAAGATATGGGCCACAAATGCCCCTGTGTGAGTTTTTGTCTCTTTACACGAGTAACGAACAAAATATCAAATGAGTGCAGTTTTTTTTTTTTTCTGTCCAGAATAGCCCGAGTGCAAATACGATACTGCCAACAAAACTATAGAGAAAGCTGAACTGGCATTTAACTTCTGAACCGTAGTGAATGAATGAATGAATGAATTCAGTTGTTATTTGTTGTTTTATTATTATTATTATTATTATTATTATTATTATTATATAACAAATTATAATATTAATTATATAAGAATATATTTTTATATTATATATAAAATGTCCATATTAAATAAATAATCAAAGGTATAGTTCATCCAAAAATTTATATCCAATCAACAACTTTTCTCAACTTCATGGACCAAAAATTTGTGTAATTAGTTCTATGCTGAATCAAATCAAATATTTCTTTCTGAAACTGCTTTTTGTAATTGTCTATTTGATGCTTTACACAATAATGACTTTAATGATATTTTTGGGTAATTTTTGTCAAATTTAATGTGCGATTAATTTGTGGTTAATTCGATTAATATATGCCACATCATGTTGTTATTATTAGATTAAAAAATTGTAATCTCTTGACAGCCCTAGTTGTGTTGTGTGATGTTTTCTTTTGTATTATTATATTATATTATATTACATTAGAAATGGTTACTTTTAACTAATGATATATGTATGAAGTCAGTTCTCAATGGTGTCTTAGGAGAGTAACTAATGGTGTACTTCATTAAATGAACAATGAACTGTTCCACTTTTTTGTGTAATGTTTTGCTTTAGTCTGTTGTCTTTATTTATTTAAAATAAATGTCATTTTTAAAATGTTTATTATTTTATTCAATGTTATGACATTGACATATTTTATTCTATATTCATTATTACTTTTATTTTAATTAAGACAAACTCATCCCCTTTTGTCTACATGCATTACTAGGTTTTATGTAGATATATCATTTTGTGTAGCTGACACTGTAGATTTTCAGAGGAGCTCTGTTTCAGCTTATGACATTAATGAAGTTCTGGACATCGGCTGGGGTTAAATTCTTGCTCTTCTAATTGATTGGCTTTAATTGTTCATTGATTAAGACTGGGCTGGGCTGAGGATGATTGAAGTCTCACCCAACGTCAAGATCCTATAGAGCTGGAGATCAGACAAATAGATCACATGATGGATTAACTGAGTGCAGCACAGTGATGAGTCATCATTGCAGCACGCACACCACACACTCTTTAAACCTCTTACCCTCAGTACCTCTGCAAGCTCTTTACAAGCCCCGCCCACCCAGACGTGATGGACAGATGAGCTAATCTCTTCATTTCTCAGCCAATCACAATGACTGTTTTCTTTCTCCAGGTGCTTGTTTTCTCATAGTGGTTCAGTTCCCTATTGGTTCATATCAGGTATCAAGGTTAGATTAAGCGCAACAGGAAGTTGGTGATCTCATCCCCCCCCTCCTTCTGTATGTCTGTTTGAGCTGAGATCACTTTTTTGGATTAGGGTCAGTTACATTACCCTTATATAATGGCGTTTTCTCTTTATTGGTATGTGTTGTCCAATTGTCCGTGTTTATCCTTTAAGGACATGTAGGATTGTGTAACTCTTTGGACAACAGTAGACAGAGAGCCAAATGTTAATGGCATACAGTGTGATAATGCCACACACAGACTCAAAGCTGATTGGTCAAAGTCTCCGTGTTGTCTGTCCCCTTGTCTCTATCCATCATGGTCTGCTCATTGTACCCACCCTGCTGCTGGCGGTCAGAAACAAGAAATATTTCCCAAGATGAAATCATGTGCCACCTCAGCTAATTTACAACATCAATGTGATCAAAAATAATAGTATCCTCATAACCTCTTTCTGCTCCTCAGATTTTTGGGAACAAGATGTTCATTCCCTCCCTGGACGGAGCTCTGTTCCAGTGGAACAGGGACAGGGAGAGTATGGAGGCTGTTCCCTTCAGTGTCGAGTCCCTTCTGGACTCCTCGTACCGCATCGGAGAGGACACTGTGCTTGTAGGGGGCAAGTCCCTCACCACGTACGGCCTTGGTGCATACAGCGGCAAGGTAACTCAAACAGATGATTTCTTTCAGTTGTTTTTTTAGAACAATAAATGATTGATGTGCTGTTGTGGCACCCTGCAAACTCTTTTATCATATTGTAGTTTTGGTTGTCAGCTTTAACCGCCCTCTCTCTTCCTCTGTAGTTAAAGTATATTTGTTCGGCGGTGGGCTGCAGTCGGTGGGGGGACGAGGAAGGAGAGCCAGAGGACGTACTGTTACTCCAGAGAACGCAGAAAACTGTCAGAGCTGTGAGGCCTCGCAACGGGTTTGAGAAGTAAGAAATAGCCGCAGGCTTTGGCTTCGCTCGCGGTCTGTTGAGCGCGTCATGTGACCTTGCTTTTGATCTTACAAATGAAACGGAGGTAGATTAGAGGCATAGTACGCTGGATTTTATCAACGTCGCACAGCTTAATGCTGAAAAACTTGCAGAATAGTAGTCATCCTAAAATGCCAGTTGTTTTCTGTTTTCACTAGATGGAACTTCAGCGTGGGAAACTTTGAGCTGAAATTTGTCCCTGAGATTCAGTCCAACCTCAACTTCCTGGAGGGGGAGGCATCTAATGGGGAGACATGGCGAGAGGTCAGACGTGAAGCACAACGTGTCATCCAAGAGGAGACGGACACACAAACCAAAAATCATGCTAATGCGCATCCAAACTCGCACACTCAGGTAGAGGGCTTAGACCTGGTCATTAAGGTTTCTGTGCCGGACTGGAAAGTCATGGCCTTCAGCACCAAACCAGAAGGACAGCTGATCTGGGAGCATCAGGTATCACAACTCAATCCATCAGGTTAATGTTTAGAGTTTTAGGTGAAACAAATTCGCAATTCATCATTTCACATGATTTGGTTCTCTCTCCTCTCTGTGAAGTTTTGCACACCCATTGCCTCTGCGTGGTTGGTAGGCGGGGGGAAGGTCATGCCTATCAGCCTGTTCGATGACACCTCGTATAACTCCCACACCGAAACTGAGGCTCAGGAGGATGATGACATCATGGAGGAGGCGCGTGGGGCCACAGAGTCCAGCGTTTATCTGGGTAACATACACTTGGTGTTTGTTTTCTAAGCATGAATGTGAAAGACAAAATTGGTATTGGCTGAACCGATCAAAATAGTCAGGCCTAAATACGTGTATATACAGTGTCGCAAATGTTTTTGTGATCCGTTCACTTAAGTTACATTTGGAGGTGGTCAATGCTAAATGGATCCTGATGCATCCTGGGCAACTGGGAAGAACTGCCTACTGGCCTGTCAATCAACCCTAATAAAATAAACGCTAACATTTTTGCTTTAAAGAAAATAGCCGTTTCTCTCGAAAAGCTCACTTTAAAATTCTGCTCAACTGAAATATTGAGCCTGTTGCTTAAAATACACAAGTGAAATATTTACTCTACTGTTCAAAAATTTGGGGGTGTCATTCTAAATATCATTATTTGAAATGATGAAAAAATGCTGTACTTTTGAAAATTCTGTTGTTCCTAGAATTCTGAAACAAATCAGTTTCCACAAAATTAAGCAGCACAACTGTTTTCAACATTGATAATAAGAAGTGTCTCTTGAGCAGCAAATCGGCATATTAGAATGATTTCTCAGGAATCATGTGACACTGAAGACTGGATTAATGAGCTTTGCCATTGCAGGGATAAACTATATTTTAAAACATTACAATAGAAAACAGTTATTTTAAATGATTAGATTCACAGTATTTCTGTTTTCACTGTATTTTTAATTAAATAAATACAGCCTTTAGTGAACATAAGGACATGCATTTGAGATCCTTGTAAATACAATCTTTCTTGGGAAATTGAGACATGTTATATGGGTTTAAAATGTGTTCTCTTTCCATTTAAAGGGATGTTTCAGGGTCAGCTGTACCTCCAGTCCTCTGTGAGAATCTCAGAGAAGTTTCCATCAAAGGCCAAAGCTCTAAACGGCTGGGGCAGTAACAATGACATGATGCCACCACCTATAGTCAAATGGAAACCCCTCATCCGTGAGTAAATTACACCAAATACACACAATAGAATGTACTAAAGCTAGTGTGATGTTGTCAATAACACTAGTCCCTTTTCTCTTAGACTCCCCCTCCCGTACTCCAGTCCTGGTGGGCTCTGAGGAGTTTGATAAATGTCTGAATAATGATAAATTTTCACATGAGGAGTACAGTAATGGAGCTCTGTCAATACTGCAATACCCATATGGTAAGAACAACTGTCCTTCAGGCCATTTGGACACTTCTTTTGAACATGTGGTTTGAGAGAGAACATTAACTCAACACCCTCTTCTCTGTTTCCCAATGTAGATAATGGATACTACTTTCCATACAGTCCTCGTTATCGTAACCGGCGTGATGAGACGGCAGTGAGTGTTCTGTTGAAGAAAGATGGTGAGGGGTCACCGGTGAGAAGGAAAGACCCTGTGCTGCTGCTGCCGTGGTGGAAGGAGATTCTGGGTACCATCATCTTCTGCATCGCTGCCACCACCTACATCGTCCGCAAGTTCTTCCACCCACCCACAACATACGTGCGGGTAAACAAACATGACACTAAACATGTACATGCACACAAATGATCTCTTGTGGTGTGAAATTAATATTAAAAGTCATGTTGCACTGTTTTTAATTCATCTGTGCAGCAACGGAAGGAGTCTGAGACACAGTGTCAAACTGACAACAAGTTTGAACTGGATATTACAGAGCCCAAAGAAGTTGTTGTCACAGAGACACGTCCTTGTGAATATGTTTCCAGGTAATTGAGCTCACACTTTGAATTTCATTTTCATGTCAGTATCGATGTAGGGACTGTTGTAAGTGAAGAAGGGTTAATTATTATTTCAGTTAGTTATTTTTGATCATTTAAACAATTAAAGGTGATAGTTCACCCGAAAATGAAAAAGTTGCCCATAACTCACACTCATGTCGTTCCAAACCCGCAAGACTTTCGTTGATCTTTGAAACACAAATAAGATCTTTTTAATGAAGTCCGAGCAATTTCTGTCCCTCCATTGACAGCCTATGCAACTACCTCTTTAATGCTTCAAAAAGTTCATAAAGAGATTGTAAAACTAATCCATATGTATTGAGGGGTTTAGTCCAAATTTCCAAATATAGGCTGTCAATGAAGCCACAGAAATCTCTCATATTCATTTGTGTGAAGATGAACGAAAGTCTTACGGGTTTGGAATGACATAAGGGTGAGTAAATGACTGTTTTTTTCATTTTTGGGCTTATCTTCTGCCAAACATAATGTCTGAAATGAATGAATAAAAATAATGTAAGAATCAAAGCATTAAAATATGAATAGGAAACTGAACATATATGTCCTTAAACTATGTTTAAATTGTAAGTAGATGTTGGCTACTTGCACATGGTATTATTAACATTAATGATTAATCAATAATTTGTTAATTTTAATGACAATGAACTCACACCATTGGTTGAGCCAGTGTCCAGCTCAGTTACGTTGCTCAGATGCTTTACTCTTCCATTTGGTGCTACTATAAATTATAGACTTTACCCTTAAATGAAGTTTCAATTGCCTCATTTAAAAGAGGAACTCCAACTGTAACTCTGGCTAAGGAAATCCAAACCCATTTCTTAAAATAGATTGCACTTGTTTGCACATGGCACATTAGAGACTTGCAGTTGCTGAATGTGGAATGCACAGATGGCATCGTGATCATATTTTTCTTTTAAATTCTCAGGGGTAAATGCACAGCTATTATGACTCAAGTGTTCCTGCTGTGCAATTTAATTGTTGCTTGAGTTTTGATTGTTTAAGTGACAGTTTTAATTACTAATTATTACAGTATGTAAATGTTTTAGTCTCGACATGCTCTGTGGTTGAGCTAATTTAAACACTGACACACACACACACAGCTGTTTAATTTCACAACATACAGTTCTGATTTAGATCAGCAGAACATAAAGTCCAAATGAATTTATTCATAACTGATTTGGGTTTGTTTGTGTGTATCAGATACTTGACTGACTTTGAGCCAGTTCAGTGTTTGGGACGTGGTGGATTTGGTGTCGTGTTTGAGGCACGCAACAAGGTGGATGACTGCAACTATGCCATCAAGAGGATCCGTCTTCCCAACAGGTAACGGTCAACCCAAAATATTAACGCTCCATAAAAAGCATCAGTTGTTATACAGGTGCCTGTATGTTTGTGTTTAATGCTGGGATTGTGATTGTAGGGAGTTGGCTCGTGAGAAGGTCATGCGTGAAGTAAAGGCTCTGGCTAAGCTGGAACACCAAGGCATCATCCGTTACTTTAACGCTTGGCAGGAGAGTCCGCCCCAGGGCTGGCAGGAGGACATGGACAAACGCTGGCTCAAAGACGCTAGGTGTGCAAAATGCTCTTGAACATAAATACAGTTGTGATAAATACAGGGTTGTTGTGGTCATGGACAGATAGGGAATTTTAAAGATATGATTTCTGGACGTGTAAAAGTAATGAAAACTACTCTAGTAAATATACATTTTATGCTTTTATCTGAAATGTTTCATAATCATGAAAGATAGTCGTGGAAATGCATCAAAATAGTGTAACTATAAAATAGTTTGCATTGAATTTCAAATAAAATTGGAGCCGCTGCTCAGCGGTTAGCACATGCACATTGAGCCTTAGTGCTCATATGAATGACACTAGTTTGAATTAAGTTTGCAAATTTTTCTGGTCACTTTCATGTTTGATTACAGTAGTTTTACTATTTAAGTGCATATCTGTGTCTCTGTCTGTCTATCTATTATCTATCTTTCTGTTTGCTTGTCTTTCTGTGTCTTTGTTATTTGTCTAATTATCCAACTATCTGTTATTTGTCTGTCTGTTGTCTAACTGTCCATTATTTGTCATCTATTATCCGTCTTATGTTGTCTGTCTGCAACTATGTATGTATTATCTAACTATCATCTGTCTGTTTTACTATCCAACAATCTATCATGTGTGTCTGTCTGTCTTAAAATCTAACAATCTATTATCTGTCTGTCTTATCTAACTATCATGTAGACAATCTATCTAACAAACTATTATCTATCTGTCTGTCTTACAATTATGTGTCTATCTAACCATCGTCCGTCTGTCTGTCTGTCTGTCTGTCTGTCTGTCTGTCTATTAATTATCTATCTATTATTTAACTGCCTGTCTATCTATCTAAATAAATGAATATACATCTGATTTATATTTATAATAAAAATAAATTTGTGAAGTTAGGGCATTAATGGGAAGGATCCTTTTTTTTTTCTCCAGTACTGCTGACTGGCTGCTGAGCTCTCCTGACCATATGGAGGCGTTCTCGGTCAAGGTTCCTGTGGCCACTCCTTCCCCAGTGGACTCCTCATGCATGTGTGCTGCCGGTGGGGACACGAGTGTGTGCGTTGGGGATCAGGTGTGTGTGGAAGGCCTGGGACCGGACAGTATGATGTCAGAGCGTGACAGTCAGGCCGACCCAGACGCTGTCCTGGAGGTCTCGGATTCCCCCCACTCTTTTGAGCTCTGCCCTCCCCGCACAGTTGCTCATGGCGACTGCACTTCTTCCTCCTTCGATATCGTCTTCGAGGACTCAGGCTGTGAACACCAGGACAATGACAGTGACCTCAGCGGAAGTACACCTGTGCCACCTGCGTGCCTTTCACAGCCTGGCTCCAAACCCCAGAGTAGCACATCAGCGGGACCACCTTCTAACTTGCCATCAAGGCCCACCTCTCTGAGCCTGGCCCCCAGCACCCCCTGCCCTGCCACGCGGCCACCGCTCACACCCAAGGTCTACTTGTACATTCAGATGCAGTTGTGCAGGAAGGAGAACCTGAAGGACTGGATGGCCCAGAGGTGTCTGCCTGAGCTCAGGGAGCACACTCAGTGTCTGGACATCTTCCTGCAGATCGCAGAAGCTGTGGATTTCCTGCATAGCAAAGGACTTATGCACAGAGATCTTAAGGTAGGATGCTGAAAATGAAACATGATTGCAGTGAGGGGGTTTTCCAATGCAAACCGCTCTTCATTTCCCTTCTCTTTCTCTCTCAGCCATCTAATATCTTCTTCACGATGGATGACGTGGTGAAAGTGGGAGACTTTGGACTGGTCACTGCTATGGATCAGGAGGAAGATGACGAGGAGCTGAGTACCCTTACACCAATGCCAGTCTATGCCCGTCACACTGGCCAAGTGGGCACCAAACTCTACATGAGCCCTGAACAGGTCAGTTTCAGTCACTCTCTGCACAAACTATACACAATTGATTATGAAAGTAGTGCTGGTGCTTGTTTAGCATAAAACAAGCAAAGGAGAATGATCGGATTTCTACTTGGCAGATATATTTTTTTTTTAATGGATGTAGAATATCTTTCTTAAAAAATGATTCATTTTTGTCTCATCTCTTCCTTTTTCCCCTCTTTAGCTGTCTGGGAATTCTTATTCTCACAAGGTGGACATTTATTCCCTTGGCCTGATTCTTTTTGAGCTTCTCTGTCCATTCCGCACCCAGATGGAGAGAGTCAGGGTAAGACCGCATATATGTAAGGAAACTACCATTCAAAATGTTGGGGTCGATAATATTTTATGTTTTTGAAGGAAGTCTCTAATGCTCACCAAGGCTGATTAAAATTAAAAAAATAATTAATTAATTAAATAAATAAATAAATAAATAAATAAATAAATAGTAAAAACAATAATACTGTTAGTGCAAGTTAAAAATGTAATTCCTGTGATGGCAAAGCTGAATTTTCAGCATCATTACTCTAGTATTCAGTGTCACATGATCCTACAGAAATCATTCTAATATACTGATTTTTGGTGCTCAAGAAACATTTCTTCTTATTATTATCATTATTAGGAACAGAATTTATTCGAAGTAGAAATGCGTTATAAATGTCTTTACTGTCACTTTTGGTCGATTTAATGCATCCCTGAATAAAAAAAAAAAATTCTTAAAAAAACAAACTTTTGAACCGTAGTATACTCATGTGAATAAAAATGGAATATTTTATTATATTGCTCCGATTGGTAAACATCTCGCTGATTTTCTTTCAGACTCTCACAGAGGTCAGAGCCCTACAGTTTCCTGCTGCTTTCTGTAAGGCCAATGTCCTGGAAGTAAGTTTGTTTGTGTTTGTGTGCCTATACTGCTGGGTATTTTGCAATGGCAGGGGGAGGTGGAGTAGGAGTGACCGTACAGTTGGGAAATCCTCGAGAACGAACAGCACTTCTAGTGCCCTCTATAGGTGCAAGGTTACAATCACATCAACAAGTCCAGCCTAATGTTTTTCATTCACACAGCAGCAAAATGCGGTTGTCAAACCTGTTTTAGAACACTAAATTTAGAATGTTACATCTGTTGTTTTTGTGTAGAATGTACCACAATGCATGCATGCATACATGCATGTTTCAAAGCAGCTTTACAGAAAATTTTGCTTTAAAGGTGCCGTTTGTATTTGTATCATTTGTTTTGACTGTACTGAAACATTAAAAATAGATAGGAAACATGTTCAGTTCACATACTTGTTTCTCTGGAAAAACAATGCCGCAGCCAGTTAATCTACTTTGAAATGTGTGTTCCGTGTTGGAATGTCTGTTTTTGTTTTGGTCTGTGTGATCCCACCCACTGCCAACTTACCCAATAGTATTTCGACACTCTGGTGCCAGTTGGTGGAAAACACAGCATATTGCAGCCATGGAAGCCAACAAACAAACTATGTCAGAGATCACAGATTCTGCCCAAATTAACTTCAACATCCATCAAAAAAGCGCCATGATCAGAGGCATATAAAACACGGATAAATTAACTAAAGGTCCTTGCACACTGAGTCTGAAATTTTAGCACGTTAAAAATGCTACCTCACGTTGTGTCAATCACGTTTACATTGCAAATTTTGTCTGTCATGAAAAAAAAAAATGGAGCGGGTTCAATTTTTCGCATCTGTAGCTAGCATTTTGAAAGGTGTTTTGACAATTCAGAGCCACCGTACAAGCGAAAGCCAAAATCCCAGACACACTGCCAGTCTCTGTTCAGGATCAATTGGCTCATGGAAATTGGTGATGATCGTTGTAATATGTGGCTCCAGTATCACTAACGAAGCATCAAACTGAGCCACTGACATCCTGAAGTAAACGTTGAATCCCTCAGGATAATCCCTTTGATAAGGAGATGGAACTATCGTTCCTCTCTACACAATCTCAGGACTGGATGGACCTAATATTTCCTTTCCATTTCTCTTTTTAAGAAGAGAGAGGACAACAGAATCATCCTCATTGCTTAAAGACTACATTTTGTATTGTTATGCTAATTTTTTCACAACTGATTAATACGCATCGGACTCGGTGTGCAAGGTTTCTGTGCGTGACGAATTTTTACCCAGATTTCCGAAAATACACGGACTTTAAGGCTTGTCCTCTTCATTTGTCTATTGCGCTTATTCCTGTTGCATGTCCTTAATCTGGCAACCTGCGTGAGCGGAAATCAACCCTCTCCAATGTTTTGAATTTGGACCGCGGTACCCGTTTCAACCACTAGCTGTCCATACTGCACCTTTAATGGCCTGTGTGAGTGAGCAACAGTGGTTGTGGCAAGGAGTCCAACTCTATAGGAAACAGATCTGTTCAGGAAATTAAGATTCGACTGATAAATTCACACTCATAACTATTGTGAGAATGGAAAATTGGCTTGACTTGGGTTATTCCTTCATACAGATCGTACTCGAACTGATACTAGAAACCAGTGGTTCTTGTGTTTTTTTTTTTTTTTTTTTTGGCCACGCACATTGTATGACCCCTATATAATATTAACAGAACTATAACTCGAATATATATTAACATATTATATAATTAACAGATGTTGATTATAGCTAAATGAATTCACCACAATTTCAAGAACTCATTAGAGACAATATTTTCAATGTTTTTCTAGCATTTTAATCAAGTTAGATTTAATTTTTAAAGTGTATTACTGGTAAATCATTTCAAGTCGTCCAGTGGTCCCCTCGAAAGTGTGCCGATGCCCCCTAGTGTAAGCTGTTGTCAATCGGTCACTTTATAAATGAGATATTACTATGAATTACTCCACACACTAATATCATTGTATCTGTTTGTTTCAGGCACAGATGGTGCGCTGCATGCTGTCCCGAGTGCCCGCAGAGCGCCCAGAGGCGTCAGAAATCACAGAGGCCCCTTTATTCCAGGAGCTGGAGGTGCCCTGCAGAATCCGACAACGCACTCGAACGTACAGCGCCTCGTCTGCAGGACGACCGTCACGACAGATATCCTCATCAAACTAGAACTCCCACTCAAAGACACACACATACTGTGCCTCATCTGCGGGATGACAAACACAACCAGTCACCACCTCTTGCAACGCACATCATTCAGACACTTTTGTACAGATAAACTGAGCCCAACTAAACAACAGATCATTCCACAAACCTCTACAACTGGAATCACACACATCGGAAACATAAATGAAATCTCTGCCCACTGTGGCATTTGGGCATTCAGTAAATTACAATAAGGCCCCGAATTGCATTTCTTTCAAGTCCTAGCCAACCAATCCCACACCCACACCCACACCCACACCCACACACACACACACACACTTGCTGTAGGAGGAGAGTTGTTATTTTTCCAGTGCTAACGAATGCTGATGAATGACCTGCCTTTGGACGCCGTTCACTCTGCATGTCTTAAACAGGAAGTTGTGCGACGTGTGCTTTCCTGTCCAAACGGAAAATTGTACGAGTTCTTTTTCTCCTCTAATGTAAATAGGCTTAAATACGAAGCAAGAGAGGCTTTGTGTGCTTTAAAGGTGCTCGTTCAAGACCGAACGCACAAGTTCAGAGGCATTCTAGCCACTCGCTGTTACGGTGTTAGTGGCTAAAGTGCGCATTACTTGATGAATCTGCATACGACTGAGTGGATGTGGAAATTTTCCAACTGCCTTTAAGCTGGACTTTGAGACACGAATGACACGTTTGACGATGGTCAGTATGAGACTTCGAATCGAGCGATTTGAAACGGAGACTTTAAAAATCATTCTGTAAAATGCTTCATGTCATTAGCACCCAGAAAGGTAGTTTACTGTATTTCCAGTCATTTAGACAATTTTTTTTTTTTTTTTTTTTCCTGAAAATTCTGAATAAGAAAGAAGTGCTTTGACTTATCACACAATAAGAGCGGATACAGCTGGAGGAATCACTTCGACCAAATATTCAGCACACACCCTTAATTGTAACATATCAGGTAATGACTGATTGTATGATTTTTCTTACCAATTTTGATTAGAGGGAGTGAATTTTCTTTTGTATATGATGGAATTTTCTGTATAGTAACTGCTTTTTATGACTTTTTTCAACTTCTATGGACGTTTTTTCCTAAGAATTGTTGTCAAAGTTTGAGAGAATGGCGATAAAGTGGATCGTGGCGACGGATTGGATCTCTAGAGCACCGGGTGCCTCTGCACCTTCAGGAGCAGCTTCTGTATGTACGTGAATACTGGCGTGTTTCCTGAACGGGCCATATGCTGCAGAACGGACATGAGATTATGACCTTTGACCCTGTAATCCATGTCAGGGACCACTTTGTGAACCCTCCACCTTTTAACCTGTATCTGTGAACCCGACCCAGTGAAAACAGCAATCCTGTTTGTTCAGATCACTGTGGCAAATCCTTCCAACAGATCTCTCCCCGTCTAATAATTCTCCTCAGTCCTTGATTTAAATCCATTTTATTGATGCCCGCTTCATTATTGTTAATTTAGCGTTCGGTTTTGACCGTTCAGTTTGTCCGATGTTCTTTTTTTTTTCTGTGACTGTCAATCCCGGTTTCATGTTCTTTAGCAGAGCAATGTCTCCTGCCGTTTATGTAAATATGTTTGTTTTTATTTATGTTGACTACAAAAATCAATCCGTTTGGATTGGTTGAGGTATAAATAAGGTATATGAATGCACTTCATCCAGTGGAGTGCGTTGAAAAATTGTGACTTCTTACAAGTCAATAACGTAATAAACGTTCTATGATGTTTGTAAACGTGTTTTGTTTTTATGCTTTTTAAAAAAAAAAAAAAAAAAAAACATGAATATAGCTACACAATATTATCAAGATAACATTTTGCATGCGCTACGCTGAAATATAATGAAACTGAATCGAGTCCAGGATTATAGAAATAGAAAGCTATTTTTCTTACATTAAACTCTTGTTGAATGAATAATTTCACATTCTTTTCCCAGAGTTTGTGCGAGTACCACAAAAGGCCACAAGAGCACGCTGTTGAGCTATAGTTTATTCACAGACACTAAATGAAAGTTTTGATACACTAGAACTGAACCTTATCTCATATAATTTGCATTTAATACGATAGATCCTTTAAAAAGAGCTGTAGAGAATTATGCGTACTTTTTAAGTCGACGTTCCAACAACGTACACACTCCAATTTTCACCGCACTATACGTGTATTTATTATATCGCTTCGTTTCATGTTTATATTATTTGCTGTGAGCAATTAGACGCAATTACTTGATTAAATTCCGCGCTCATTATCAATCAGTGCGCACTTCCGCATCTCGTCATGCTTTCGTCATTTCCGGGTGTCAATACGCGTCTTGGTACTGCAGCGATAAGCATCGGTAAGATGTGAACGAGAAGAAAAGATAAAAGATCCGCCTCCAAAGAAACCACAGACCACCGACAGACTCGACGACACTGCCGTCCTTTGTCTCCCGTCATCCGATAGTCACTAGCAGCGGTTTCGCCACTGTTTCTGTGCGAATGGCCGCGGTGGTTCGGAGGGCCCTTGACCGGGGCTGGTGTCTGACACACGGCCTGGCTCGCGTAGGCCTTCACGGCACCGCACTGCGATCTCTCCTCTTCATCACAGCCCTCAGCGGACTGGTTCGTCTGCCCGCGGCCACGGAGGCGAAGGAGTGCGAAAAGCCCTGCTTGAACGGCCAGTGTAACACCGCCAGCGGCGTGTGTGTCTGCGAGCCGGGATGGGTCGGGGAGCAGTGCCAGCACTGCGGCGGCCGCTTCAGGTGAGACACAAACGGCTTTTATTCCCAGCTGATGCCCGTGACATGAACGCGAACGCGCCTAATGCGTGAAGTTCGTTCGGAACATGCTGTAACTGTTGACAGGGCTCGGCTCATGCGCGTCATGAAGCCTCATGTGAAGGAATTCTGGAGATACAACCTCCCGCTTTTTGTTATTCGGTGCTCGGTTACGGTCCTCAGAAACTGCTCTTTAACAGGGTGACGAGTTTAAGCGTAAATTAAGCCTGGAAGCCCTTAAAGTTTATAGATAGTGTTGTTGTGGCATGAGGCGAAGACTCACTGCTTTTATTTCTAATCCAATATAAATTGTCCCGTTTATACTTCCTGTTGACACATTTTCCAGCTTAAATTACTAAATAAACTACTTTATATTATATGCGTTACACTTACATGACACGTTTTCCAGGTTGAATGGACTGCATAAATTACTAATATATTATAAAAACAATTGTTTAGACATTGCTTTACACATTTTATGTTTTATTTATTAAAACAAACTTCAGTTTTTTGTTTTTAAGCATTTTTATATTTATTCCAAAATGTCTTTTTTGAGCTTTTAATAGTCTTATTTTGGACACTTTTTATTTGTCATGTTGCGTCATATTTAAAATATTGCATTCGTGAATTTGTTTGCTTAAGGATGTTTTTCCTTCAGGATCCGTATGGGATGTTACTATCTTTGGCGGCACAGTTATCGGGATTATCACAAACGTGTTTTATATAGTCAAGTGCTTTTATTTATGTAGTTTATATTTGCAAACTCGGTTTGAGCTGATTGGTCCCCTGAAATTACGCTGACACTGAATATTTCACACTCTGGTCGTCAAAAATGATTCGAGTCTGTTCTCGTTCTAAGGTTGGTAGTGTGATTGAACTGTTTTCGTTAACTGTGTGTTCACATCGGCATAACGCTGACAAAATCAACTTCGCTATGTATGAACGGTTGGCTGATATTTTTAAGGTTTGTTTGGAATATGATGTTTGCCACATCCTGCTTCATCATGGGATGTGACTCACTGAATGGCGAAGTCTGGCAGAGACACTGGTTACATTGGAGACGTTGGGTCATGCGGGGTGAATCGGGCTCCAAATAGCTGAGAAGAGACGGGCAGACTGAAGCCAAACGATCATGTGGTGTCAATCATGAATCTAACGCAGCCACGCTGGAGGCAGAGCCCTTTCCTAACATTCTGGCAATTCATCTCGGATCAGAAGTGTTCCCGTCTTTCTAATAACCAGAAATAAAGTCACAAGAAGCTTTGTTTTCAGTGTAGATCCCTGCCAAGGACATGCATTTTGTGGGCACACTACATCAAAATAATGATGATGATAATCAGTTCTTTCATAATCCTGCTGATATGACCGTGATGAGACTCAGTGTTGTTATCATTACTGATAACTAGAAGTAAATCTAAAAGTTTTCAGTAATTGAAATTAAATAAGCTTAAGCTGAAGCACTAAAGTTACTAAAACTACAAATAAAAAAAAAAGCTCGCTCCACGCCGGTGGACACGCACCGTTATGAATGCCTGCGCGCATTTTACTTTCGAATTGGTGCCAATTGACCCTTCGTTGGTAGTTTGATTGACAGGCGATCTGACCAATCATAACCCTGAATCTGCCATTTTGTCCGACAAAGCAGTCATTGGAGTTAGTAGATTAACGTTAGTGAACTTGAACTTAAATTGTGTGTACTCACGTCTTTCCGCGCTTGAAACAACATATTCATGTTTATTTGATGCTATAAATAAACTAGTATGAAGAGATGATCGGTTCACGGGCAACAGTGATCTGTCTCGACACATTAAAGAGACACTATACGCTATTTATTGTTTAAACTTCTTTAAAAAATTACAGTATTTTAGATATGCAAAAGTAACCTGCTCTGTCTTGTCTGTCGACGTGTTGTCATTATCCTCTTTGCTCCACAATGTATTTTTCACTTCGTGAGAACATGATGTGTGGCGTGAGAGCGCGTGGCTTGTCGGGCATAGCAACAGTAACTAAAGGGGGCGGGACAAATCTTCTTGTCAGTCAGAAAATGAGGTGAAGTGAGCGACGGGGTCCAGCTGGCTTTTGACCCGGCACTTTTCAAACTAGTGTGGCGGTGCTTTGGCACTCGCTGCCGCTTAATTATGTGTTGAATCAGTTTGGCTAATGTTTAGATATTTTCATTGAATTTAAGTGAGCTATGCTTCCAATTGTAATTTTGGCCACCCCTCTAACGGGGTCATACCATTACCCGTGTAGCTAGAAAACAGCATTTACTGCATGGACTTGGAGCGAGAGCATTGACGTACGTGTTTAGAATGGATGTGCACAGTTCAGTTGAATAGAGTTTGCCCTCTTTATCCAAGTGCAGTGCAGTACAGTTCTTGTGACGGAATCGCAGAATATATCGGAGAAGGATAGCGCGAGCTGATGAGCAACGCGGAGTGGATTGAGAGCGCACCTGCGCAGACGCGCAAGCTTGTAAAGCGCACATCCCTTTCTCGCAGACATCGCTGGAAAGTTTGTAGTTCAGTCGGATATGGATTAGGGTTGGGTTACACGAGGCCCGTATTTCTAACATTAATTGACGATGGCACGAGAGAGAGCGCTCGAACTTCAGTGATCAGCAATCGTGTCATTTGAATTCATATCTTAGTAAACTTGAACTGTTACGTGCTTTATGTATAACGAGTAGTTATTTAATACGCAGCTTGTCAGAGCTGTACGGCTCTGTTATCAGCACTAAATGCTTCATCTGAAAGCCAGAGGGCGCTCTTGCACAGCAGCTCAAAATATGCCCTGCAGCAGAAGATAAAGCATCATGTAGCTGAATAAACAGAAGACTGAAACGCTTTGATTAAACATGACTAATAAACACACGACTGCCTTATTCTGTGTACTTCATCTCACAGGAGGCTCAACTGTCATTATGAAGTGAGTTTGGAGTAAAAGCATGTTGTCTTTTCGTTGCTTTTTAAAATGTACATTTATAAGTGACTCGAACTCGCAGTGCTTTCAGATGGATGAGCATTTGGAGCCGTACTTCATTGAAAAGCTGTGCATAAAAAATAATCGCAGCCTTTTACGATTTCATAATCGAACTAAGCATCGAATTTAAGCGATAATAGTGTTCAAGTTCAATGTTGTTTTTTGTATCGTGCGACTCAATCGTGCATCCCTAATTAGTTCCCTACATTATTACAGGACAAGAAATTTACTGTGCGCAAACATCCGAAGAGCGTGCCCAGAAAGCCTAGACGGAGCATCTTGCGCTTGACCTGACGAATTCACGCAAAATAATGTAAAAATGCCCATCTTTGCCAATATCCTAGTAAACATAGTTATGTCTTAGGTGAACGTAGACAGTTGAAAAATAAAGTGCAAGCTTATTTCATTTTTTTCCACTTTAATGCATGCTTGTCAGGGTAGTCGTGGCCTAATGGTGAGGGAGTTGGGCTTGTAACGTGAAGGTTGCCGGTTCGATTCCCACGCCGGCAGGAATTGAAGGTGGGGACTGTGAATAAACAACACTCTCTCCACCTTCGATACCACGACTAAAGTGCCCTTGAGCAAGGCACCTAACCCCTAATTGCTCCCCGGGCGCTGCCTGCTCCGGGTGTGTGTTCATTGTGTGTGTGTGTGTGTTCACTACTCACTGCTGTGTGTGTGCACTTGGGATGGGTTAAATGCAGAGCACCAATTTCGAGTATGGGTCTCCATACTTGACAATACGGCACGACTTTCACTTGTTTCTTTGTTCGGCAGATTATTTATTTTATTGCCCACCGCTTACTTGTCTTTAGGCTAGTGATTTTGCTGTAGTATCAAAATTGTAATCAAGAATTAATATTTCTAAACATTTGAACCACTGCACTGACCCAACGTTTCCCAAAAGCATCCATTGCCAACTAGTAAGTTCCGTTCCTTACTAACATAGTTCAACAATTTGGTGTTTCCCGAAACTATCGTTCAAATGACCATTCGCAACGACGGCTCTTGAGCTGTGATTGGAAGCGTAGTTTCTTGTTTTTATGACTTAATAAATCGTTATCTTGAGCAAAATAAGCAAGCTGACATTAAGTGCAGCATTTATATGGTAACACATACAACCTTATTGTAGGCTAAAGCGTTAGGAATTAAAAAATACCCACTATACTCCAAAATCGCCCCACCACTTTTTGAAGATGTAGTGAAATCTGACTCCTGCTGCTGATCTGTGGTGTGACTCTCGTTCGGATCTCACTGAATTTTAGTGTCTGTTCTCTGATTTTTATTACTATAAATAGTTTTGATACTTTAGCTGAATCACTGATTCTCTTGTAATCATATTTGTGTTTCAAGTCATTTTAAAACCCAGCGTTCACTTACATCTCTTTATTACCACAAAAAAATTATGTGATTAATTTAATCGACAAAATAATTGACTGTTTACTCGATCACCAAAATCATTAGTGACAGCCCTAGATTAGTTTAGAAAGCTCCTACATTGTTTTGCATTTTCTGACTTTGTCAAATAAGACTCTTTTTCCAGTCACACGTTTCCTCATTGAAGCTTTCTCAAAACTAGTGTTAAAAGATCGGCTCGTCTTATTCTCGGGAAAACCAGTATTGTGTATCGTCTCGTCTTGTGAGGTAAGTGTATCGTCACACCTCTAATAAAACATGATCTCCCAACAATAAAATGTTTCAAACCCCAGATAAGAGGATGTAAATGTGACTTTTGATATGGAGAGTCTCTATTATGAGTGTATGAGAGGTGATTCTAGTACCATAGTAATGCAACGTTTCTGGACGTTTACCGTGGTGGTAATTGACGGTGTTATGGTATACTTCACAGTATCATAGTAACGCCACAATACTTTTTAGTAAGAAGAATGCAGTGTTTGTGAAATTGGGTATGGAAGAGCCTACGTAGATCTTCGTACATGCTGCATTCTTTTTTTTTCTTCCCTTAATATGTATCCGTTAATAGAATTTGATCCCCCGTGTTTGGAAATGGCAAAAAGAGAGGATGTATGTTCTGTTTGAAAGCGTTATGTTGGATGCCGCATGTCGTCTAATTGGCCGGCCCATTCATAATTCCATAACGTAGTTATCAGCAGCAGGATCTGCTTTACTAAATGGCCTCTTTTTAGTGGATCATTTGTCGAAGTACAGAAGACTGACTGTTTCTTCCACACCAACCCCAAACACATGAAACGTCCATTCCTTTCCCAGAATGTTGCCCTGACCGCAGACTGCACTTCTACTTCACCAAGCATTTCTGCTGCGTTTCAACACCGTCTGACGGTTTGTTCTGTGAAACGGCTGCAGAAAATGAGGCCCAGATCAGTTTTTTTTTTTTTTTTCTCATCTGATCTGTTTTTGTCATGACAGTGTGAACGGTACTACAAACCACATGGAATGTCATCCTTTCAATTATGATTTGTTCCTCTTCCATATGTTGTACTAAATCCGTCTGCACGGTCAAATCAGAAATCATGCGACATCACTCTAGATCAGCGTTTCTAAAACTTTTTCAGCCCAAGGACCACTTTATCTAACTTAATCCCACTCTAACACGCCCCCCCAAAAACAACAAAATGGCAAGGATAAACTAAATTTAAGTTTAATATGCAACCGTTTCAAGTCAAAAACGAATTATTCAAACACAAATGTAATGGTGTGATCAATTTTTTCGTTATTAAAACACACTGACGTCAACCCCCTCCGCCCGCGATCCGGTGCGGGTTAAGAGCTTGCTTAGTTTAGGTCATCTTTTCGTGGACCATACTTTAAGAATTACTGCTCTAGATCAACATTCGGATGCGGGTCAGTACAGGACCGTGATCTGTTCACACTGGAACCTAATATTGGCCAGATTTAAAACAACAATGTGAACAGCTACAGGGTTGGGGAGTAACGAAATACAAGTAACTTAGTTACGCATTTAAAATACAAAATTTGAGTAACTATTTCATTAGTCACTTTTAAAATGGGTGGTAATCAGATTACAGTTACATCTGAAAAGTATTTTAGATTACCAAGGTGATTACATTGAATTTAAATGTCATTTAAACCGCAATCGGTGATTCTCTGACAGTCTGAAAAAGCAGAGTCAAGTTTCATGTTTTCGACTGTTTTCATGTTTTGTGATAGTTGTTTGTGAGTCATTTTATAATTGTACAAAAGGTCACTGCAACTTTTTCTCACAATTTTTTTTTTTTTTTCCCCCTCACAATTATGACTTTTTCTCAGAATTGTGAGATTTAAACTCATAATTGCAAGTTATAAAGTCAGAATTGGGAGATATAAACTTGCTATACTGACTTTTTTTTTTCTTGCAATTGTGAATTTAGTATGTGAGTTAAATGTCATAATTTTGACTTTTCAAAATATTTTCAGTTTATATTTCATAATTCAGACTTTTCTCAATATTGCGAGTTTATATCTCATATTTCTGACTTCATAACTCGCAATTGCAACTTTATATTAGACAATTCTGAGGGGAAAAGTCCTAATTGCACGTTTCTCTCTCACAATTCTCTTTTTTTGTGTTTGTTCAACACTTGTTAGTGTTCTAAAGTATTTAGATTAAGTTACTAAACTTGAATACATATTATTATATTATATATGTATGTAAAAATGCAAGCAATGAATCAGAATTGAGCATTAAGCCTTGCAGTGTGATTGTAACCCAAGTGCTCTCTCAGCAGCTCCATCTACACTTAATCTAATTCTCAGTAGACCCAGGTTTGAAATCACTTATGTCAGACGGGCATTTCTGACATTCTCTCGGCTATCATCATAAAGGCTGAATAGAGACTGACAGGAAAAAGCACAACAGCTCAATTATTCAGCAATTTTTTGCCCATTATCGAACGCCTGTTCTTTATTTGAAGAAACGTGTGATGTGATTTTAATTGTTAATGATCCTAATGGGACATTGTTGAATGATGATCTAATTGGCTGGGTGGAAGATTGCTGTGCTCCATCGAGAGTCACGTCTGATGTGTTTCACAGCTGTCTGCTGGAGAGTGCATGTGCAGCTCCCACAGGATTGTGGGTGTGTTAATGAACTGGGGGTTTTTTAATGTTAACAAAGCTCCTTGAGACTGTAGTCCGGAGCTTAGATACCTCATTGCTACACACTGACACACACACACACACACACACACCTGGCTGTATATCAGTAGATCCTTCCTAATGGGGTATCGCAATGTACCAGTATTGACAATCCTGATATTGATGTTGAGGTAGTGCTACACATTTAATATTATAGTGTCAATCAAAATGTCTAACATAGTAGGAGACGGTACTCCACCTTAAAGGTACAGTCACATTAGCAAGTTTTTGGTGGAATTTTGCAGCTTGTGTATTTAGGATGTACAAAGCACTGTAGAATAACTGTGACAAACTTTAAGCCGACGTGAAATCCGCATTGGAAAATCTTAAGCGATCATTTAAAATTCCAGATCATGACCTTGCTAAAACATTACTGAACCCAAGATGCACACACCCTGTTTGCTTTCACCTTTGAACTTTAACATGAGACAGGCCTTTTGTTGTTCATTTAATGTCCAATTAAAATCTTTGTGAGGGCTGTTAAATTTGCATTATACAATTGGTGAACTGTATTCGGTTTACATTGTTTTCTAATTTTTATCTTCTTTATTTGATATGGACACCGCAGTTACATTGGACAAACCATACACACTTGCTTAAATGTTTTAGCACACATGGTGATTTTCAGCATTAGTCCACAGGAGGCTTTTAAAAAAATATATAAAACCAGCAACAATAATAATAATGTTAATAATGCAAGTAATAATACCAATACTAATGGTTCAGAAAAAATGGATTTAAAAAAAAAAAAAAAAATTTACTAAATGAATAAAACAAACATTCAAAATTATTTGCATAAGCTGTAGAGCAAAGGCAACAATCTTACAATAACACAAGTAACTGAGTAGAAAAGATTATTAACTAGGGCTGTTAATATTTTCTGCCTAGTGCATAAAAATATTTAATGCAATTAACACAGAATCCACTTCTAGCTATGCTGATATCTGCCTCATGCTTTGGCTCGTGTTGCAGTATATGAGCATGTGATCTGGGTTCCTGCAAAGCAAGAAAGGGCAGCTGGTCTGCATGTAGGCCTTTCCTATATCACTTCTACTTGCTTCTCTTTGCATGAGAAGGACTCTTGTGTTTCAAGCGTCATCTCGCTTCCCGTTTTTGATCCTGTCAGTAACATGCTCGTCTCAATGATTAAGACACACGGGTCTTAAACGCACCCAGAGCAGTCGGCAGCCTATTTTGCTGCGGGTCCCGGGGAGCGGTTGGGGGTTAGGTACCTCGTTTAAGGAGTTGGCTCAAAGGGGAAATATGAATAATTATTAATAACTTCTTGTGATCTGATTATGAATATTTGAACCGGTTGATTTTGATATAGTTACATTAACATAATCAATCCTGAGCGTTCAGGTGATGAACTGATTGACTGTAAATTTTATTCTAAAGAAAAGGGTATTTTTCATGACCACAGAATTTTCAGCACTCGGCATGTAACTTTCAGCGTGTAACAAGATCCAGATCATTTAAGTGAGTTATTTGCAAACAGGGAGTCGGAACCAAATATGTATTGTGCGCAAAGTCTAACTAAATCGCACTAAACGCTTAACTAAACTAACAAATATGTACATGCACACAAGTCACACGTACATGAGTAGAATGAAAAATGACCGTGAAATCGGAAGTGGGAGCAGGAAATTAAACTATGGAAAAGTCATTAACCAGGAAAGAATCAGCATATTTCAAAATGCTTTGCTTGGAGGATTTTACCATTTATCGAGTGTTGTGGTTTTTTTTTTTTTTTTTTTTTGCCCCCCCCTGTGTTGAATTGAAGAAATCCTGATGAGCTTGCATGGTTAGGTTGACTTGTAGTAGGGAAGTGTCATTTCTCTCTTCTAGATAAGGCCATGGTTTGGGCAGATCGCTGGCCTCTCCTCCTAGGGGGTCAGTGGGCCAATCATATTCAAGCTTTCGCATGGAAAGTTTGATCATTTGTCTTAAGCAGATCGTTTGCATATGTAATAAATATGCATAAAACAAAAATGCCATTGGACACCTATTCAAGACAGGCACACAATGTCCTGGGATCCATGTTCATTTATAGATCACTACGTCTATAAATTAACGCAGGAAAATGTGTCTATAAGTTTTTCCTATGGCCTTTGCTCTTCCACAAGGTGGTTTATTGCCCTCCCAGCCTTATCAGTTGGTATCCATGGTTACTGAGGCCCTTGCCCAAGTTGGATCCAAATTGGAGTTTTGAAAATAATTTATTAAATATGATAATTGTCTGATTTGTCTCAGGCCTTACACAATTGTGGATAATTAGACTGGAAGAGAGCACTGTTGATTCACCGAGTACTGAGACTCGAACCTGCGACCCTTACAAGTCTGACTCTAACTGAACCACACCTGCCCTAAACTGACTCTCATTCAGACAGAGAACTGATATTCAGAGACAGAAGCATCACTATATTGCTACACTATAGACAACACTGTGATTAAAGGCACAGCTAAATTAATAATGGGTTTATTATTATTATTTACTACCCATTTATTATAATGGGTTTATGGGAAGATTGTTTTAATGGTTCACCATGTAACTTTTGGTCCTCTAATGGCTGAAAAACAAATTTGCATGCATTTTGTGGAAGAACGTTGTTTTGGTTGTGCTTTTGGTTCTGAAAAAAGTTCATATATGTGTATATGCCTGCTAAATGTTACAAATAAATTTTGCCTTAAGTTATATTGTTGAATGGCTGTAATTATTCATTTCATCCCCAGAATTTGAGAGAAATCTGTTTAATTGAGACAAGTTGCAGTATCGGTGATTCCTTCATTCATAGTATGTGGTAAAACATGACATTAAGCACTTATTTAAGATGTACTGTCTTTTGGTTGGTTCTACATTAATTTGGAGATTTAGTGTGAAAATATGCAATACAATAAATTTTACAAATTTTAATCCCAAAGCGACGCCGATTAATTACAGAAATCGTGAAATTTAATTGGTTATTTAACTGATTGACAGCACAAATATTAACCTGTCCCTTCAGGTGTGTGTTATCGGTTTCATGTTGTTGTGTCTGTCATCGCAGGCTAACGGCACCCTCTGGCTACCTCTCTGACGGAGCGGGAAACTACAAATACAAGACCAAGTGCACGTGGCTTATTGAGGGACAGTGAGTATTGGTCTAAAAATTAAACGTTCTTTCTCATATTAGAGGTCTGAACCTTAAGCCTGAATCTGGCCTGTAAATGAGACCTTGAAACCCGACCTGACCTGACCGGTATTGTTAAATTTTAAACCCTTTAAAATCGATTACCTTCTCTTTTCTCCAAGACACCAATAATAGGTTTGTTTATTGGTATAGCAATAAAACAAGCATGATATTGGCTTCTAAAGGTCTGTCATTCTTTTCTTTTCTTGTATGGCTAGGATTTTTAAAAAGGACAATTAGTTTGACTGCTGAGTAACTTGCAAAATGGTATTTAAAAACTTATTGTGATCTTGCCTGAAAAAAATCGTGACGCCTGGCTCGTTTGACGGATTTGTTTTTGAAACAAACGCCTCTGTTTGTTAGGTGCGTTGCGAGAATGCTGTCTAAAGTTTAAATTCCTGTTTTGGAGCAAAGCAATCTACAGGTGTAAAAACGCCCTTAAACCGATTGGCAGGTCCTGTCAGGTTTGGGTCATGTAGCTGACCTCTACATCAGATATCTATAATTCGTGTGTGTTGATGGTCCTCTTTTCTTGGCAGGCCTAACTCTATCCTGAGGCTTCGCTTTGAGCATTTTGCCACCGAATGCAGCTGGGATCATCTGTATGTGTATGATGGAGACTCCGTCTACTCCCCTTTACTCGCTGCCTTCAGGTATTCTCTTCATTTCTGTGTGTGAGATGTAAACAGGAAGAGTGGGATTTCCAGGTAATGACCTCTTAATCCAGGATCAGATTAGAATACGGCGCATTCTATAGTGGGAGTGTTTTTGCACCACATCACAGACATTGGTTTTAAATGGCGTGAACGACCCCTAGAAACATACCTGAGCTCTGGTGGAAATACTGTGACACATTTGTCATCCATGATTGATTCTTCAATCAAAAATGTTTAATGAAAGGATAAAGTGCATGGCATTTGCAGCCACCATTAGGAGAAATGCATTAGCTATCAAAAGTTTGAGGCCAGCATATATTTTTTCTTTTATTCTGTAAGGATGCATTTAATCTATCAAAAGTGTCAGTAAAGACATTTACATTTTTTCTTCTAATAAATGCTGTTCTTTTGACCTTGCAAGAATCCTGAAAAAAATGCATGACATTTTCCCCCAAAATATTAAGCAGCACAACTGTTTTCAACATTGACAATTATAAATGTTTCTTGAGCTCCAAATCATTATTAGAATGATTTCTGAAGGATCATGTGACACTGAAGCTTACCATCACGTGAACAAGTTAAATGAGTTATTTGCAAACATTTGATAAAATATTAAATAATTTTAAAATGTATTCAAATTAGAGCTGCAACTAACGATTATTTTTTCTGTCGACTAATCTAACGATTATTTTTTTTTTCCCATTAGTCGACTAATCTAACAATTATTTTTATTAATCTAGTGATATTTTTTTAACTAATTTAGCAGTTCATTGAGGTGTAGAAACACCGGGACACGCCATTATGTAATAATACGATTTGATTTTGATTAAAAATAAGCCACTTATGTGTGGTCGTCTAGTGGAAGACATTTGAACTTTAAAATGAAGAGTGTCAAAGACTTTCTATACAGTCTTTGATAGTGTTCAAGCCATTGAACAAACGTCTCCTGAACCATGTATTTTTCCACTTGCGTTGTCTGTAATGCAGCGAGTCTTAGCGAGCTCGCAGACGGGTATCATGAGCGCGAGCAACCGAAACCTTGCACGTGCGAAAGGGAACGTCCGCGCACGTCCAAATAAACTTCTTTGAAATGCAAAACTAATTTTCGTTCGCTCGAAATATTTTCTTATTTGCGAGACGAAGATTTTCTCTTCGACTCGAAATGCCCTTTTGCACGCTCAAAATATGATCTTGCACGCGCAAAAATTGGGCAGAGTTCCAATTCCATAGGTGGTACGCCATTTCGGTTCTACAAAGGACCATTTTATTTGGCCTCTGTTTAAAGTATTCCCATACTTTTGATAATCGTGGTGTAGGTTTTTGTGATAGAATGGAACTTTCTCCATTTCCAGGAGCAGAAGCCGGCATTGAGATGAATGTAAACAGTGTGACGCATTAATTCAAATACAAAAATGATTTTAAAAAAGATGTTTGATTAAATAAATGCTTTCTTGGCGATTTATTTGCTCCAGCGAGTCTAAGGATGTACATTAATGGTGATTTAATTCACGTCAGTATGCCGATACTTTGACAGAACATCTTCAAAAATTCATACAAAAACCAACACAGCAGCCCATTATGAAGAAAGTACACAAACTCTCTAATGGAGTACAATTAAATTTGAAAGCGATGGAACTTTTGAATCCATTTCGTTCCCTTTTAGCAGAGTTATTAACGATTCTGTGTTCTTCTCCTTCATGTTCCAGTGGTTTGATTGTTCCTGAGAGCTACAGCAATGAGACCGTCCCAGAGGTGGTGGCACAGTCTGGCTTCGCCCTGCTGCACTTCTTCAGTGACGCTGCGTATAATCTCACTGGCTTCAACATCTCCTACAGGTAAAGCTGAGCCAAAACTGGCTGATGCTTACTGTAGTTTTCTTACAAAACCTGCTTGCTTAGACGCTGTCTAATTGAGGAACAAGAAAAGAAATGCTGTTGAACTTTCTTTTCGTCAAAGAATCCTAAAAAAAGTGTATCAGTCTTCCCACAAAAAAATTAAGCAGCACAACTGTTCTCAACATTCATAATAAATGTTTTTGTGCACCAAATCAGCATATTAGAATGATTTCTGAAGGATCATTTGACACACTGAAGACTGGAGTGGTGCAGATAATTCGGCTTTCGTTACATTTTAAAATGTTAAAATGAAAAACGATTACAACAATAATTTGTTAGAATATATATATTTTTTTTTTATCTAGCCTGCGAGTGTAAAACTTCTTTCAAAAACATTTTAAACTCTAAATGTTTGAACGGTAGTGTAATCAAGTGACTGACTGGGCCTACAAACTCCAGTAATGTCTTTAAGTTTCCATTCGGTATAAATGATTCTAGGAATCTGCCTTACTAGGTTTAAGAACAGAGCTTGTTTCTTGTAAACATGCTTGTTACTTTCTAGGACTTTGAAATTTTAACCTCAATTTACAGCTCACAAGATCTTTCTAACCCATGAACACTGGGTTATTTAATGTTTTTCAGAAATGACCTTTCTTGTATTGTGTAATATAGCCGTTTCAAAGATCAATGTGCGTGATAAAGGAAGTTATTGTCTCAGAATGATTCTGAAAACGAGTTTTCCGTTATTTTGGGCTTACTTCCTGCTCAAAGCTACACAACATATCACAAGCCCATGGTCTTCATAGGCTGCCTGTGAACAACATCCACTCTGGCCCGCCCTCAAACACTGTATTTGTAGCTGAGGCATGTTAGAGTTTGATTCATGTCGTCGAGAAAATGCGGTTTTGTGTGCTGTGAAAATAAATAGACTTTGCACGTACTTCCAAAAGGATGAGGACTCAAACTCATTGAGACGATAAAACCAACACCATCGTTACTGTTCAGATCACTGAGTTATACAGAACTGAAAATTCTGGATTCACTTGACCGAAAACCAAATAAAAAAATAAATAATATAATAATAATAATTATTAAGTATTTCTTATTTTAAATTGGTTTTGTATAATTTTATATTTTTGTTGTTGTTGTTACTGTTATTATTATTATTATTATTATTATTAGACTTTTTTTAAATTCAAGAATTTTACTGAATCTGAATTAAAAAAATTCAAGGCAATGAAATAATCACTCTTCTTCAAAGTAACACACCAAAATTGTTATTATTTTATTTTTTTAAGTATTTCTTATTTTAAATTGGTTTTGTATAATTTTATTTATTTATTTATTTTATTGTTGTTATTATTATTATTATTATTATTATTATTATTATTATTATTATTAGACTTTTTTTTTTTAAATTAAATTCAAGAATTTTACTTAATCTGAATTTAAAAATTCAAGGCAATAAAATAATCACTCTTAGTCAAAGTAACACACCAAAATTGGACAAAAATATTAAATAACAATATATTATTCTTCACGCAGTTCTGTGCAACAATCATTTAATTAGGGCTGGGGACCGAAACGGCAGAAAGTGCACTGTTTTTGTACAAAAAGCACAAGTCCCTTTACAGTTTGGAATAATGTTTTATCTGTATGACCTAAAATGACAGATTATTTTATAATACGATGTAGTCACATGGACTATTTTAACAAAGTAGTATGTAAAACACAATTCTTGACCTTGAATGTCTCTTGGATTTCATCAAAAATATCTTAATTTTTGTGCCGAAGATTAACGAAGGCTTTACGAGTTTGGAACGACGTAAGGGGGGTGGAGTTAATGACAGAAAATTAAATTTTTTGGGTGAACTAATTTTTCAAATTAGCATATGAGACACTTTAAACAAACAATGTTTCAGTACAAGGCATGCATCTTAAAATCCTAGATTCATGGCTACTTGTGAATGTCCATCAATGGCAATGGATACTTTGTCGCTGCATAATGGTGTAGTTATCCCTGCCGGGACAGGGCATGGTTTTGTTCTCTATGGCTGTTGAGAAGCTCTGAGGATTCTGGGTAATGTGGATAATGTCCTAAAATCCTGAGTTCACCCATAAAAGGGAAATACTGTCAACATTTACTTGCACTCATGTTGTTCCAAACATGTGACTTCCTTTCGTCTGTGAAACGCAAAACAAGTTTGCAATGCTGAAATTACAGATATGCCTCAGTCAACTTTGGTTTGTCATTTCAGCCACTTCAAATATACAGTGAAAATGTTACTTCACCTGTTCTGCAATACAAAAAAAGAGTTGCGTTATAAGAGTATATGATGACAAATCTGTCCCTTTAAGGCTCGGTACGCCAGAGAACAAGAGCCAGAACAAGAAAATGCAGGTCGGAGTAATTTAAGAAGGAAGCGCAGATGTCTTTGACCTCTGTGTCTGTGTCAGAAACTGCTCCTGTGAAGTCCTGACGGCGACTGCGGCAGTTTCTATAGCGACTGCATTCACTGGGACCCAAAAAACACTGGAGTGCGGTATCAATAGAACATCAAACACCAAGCCTGACACACACACTGCAGACGCTCACAAAAACGCGTAAAGCTGAAAGACAGATGCTCGACTGCCTGTTATTCTCTGCTGTCCCTTTTCCCCAATGTTCAGCTTTAGAGGAGAGTGAGCTGCCTACTAATGCGGCTGTCGCTACACACTTCACTTCAGGTTCAACTCAAATATTCCGTTCCCACCTTAAGCTAGCTCCTCCCTCAACACAGTCATTTAGAAGATATTTTCGAACTACAAAAGCAATTAACAGAAAATGAAATTAAAATATTAACCAAACGTCTTGTGTTAGAGTGTATTTGCCTTCCTGTTGCTTAATGGAGCCTGTGACATGACTCTGCTGCTCTGTGTCGCTGAATCGGTGTATACTGCAGTTTTTACTGTAGACTAAACGTCCACTGTATAGCCAGACAGTGTTGTAGGGGAAATAGCCGGACAATATTGGCAAGATCTAATGTCTGATTGCAATGCCTAACTGTACACTGGAAAAGGTAAATGCCCAAGCAAACAGTGTAACAATAGGCTTACATTAGGTGTGGTTTGTTGCAAGGAAAATCATTAAACTGAAGTCATTGTGATGGAGTTTAAAAAGTGTTAAGGCATATCTATTCCTATATTGGAAATTAAGCTTTAATGAAGAATGCACAATATGTGCATGTTTGAATAGTTTTATAGCATCAAGTCAATTATTGATCATAACTATTTATTTTTTTTAAACAAACATAAAAGTACTTGATGTCAGGCTCTAATGTGTAGAGACTATTGGTACACTCTTTGTAGGTTGACTTCCTGAGCAGTTGTTTTAGTATTTACTGTTATAGTATTTTCTTTGCATGCATTTTTTTTTTTTTTTGTCATTTTAACTTTTTTCTCTATTTAGCTATAATTTGTGTTAGTTTTTAGTGCTGACATGGTGCTGAAAAATATTTAAATTGGTTTTAGTCATTGTAGTACTTAAGCTCAAATGAAAATTAGATGTAATATTACTATTTTGTTTCGATTGCGTGATTTCAATTAATGAAAACAATTTGAACAGTTTTAGTAAATAATGGGGCAGCACGATGAATCTAAATATAATGGGCTCAAATCACGATTATAGATCTCAAGGGGCTTGCAATAACGCAGATTTGAATGGCTCAAATTGCAAAATTCAGTTTCAGGTGTACACATGTTCCGAGACAAGTTGCAGCAACATCTGATATTTTGAACCAGTTTCCCAGGAAGTGACTTTTGTTTTCTTAAAACGCTTGCGAATAAATCAATGGTTCCTTCCCATGTGTTTACGAAATATTTCAATTTTGCCTGCAAATTAATTTCACAACTTTGGTCACAACAATGTTCACTGCTGCTCTATCAAAACATTGTTTTTGAGCAGTCTGATATATCCTCTATCTCAACCGTGAGTTTGGGGTTGGGCTACCTTGAATAAGCTGTTAGCAGGAAGCTGACTAGGTTGTCCAAACAATGGTAGACCAACACGGATAACATTTCCGGTTACATTGAGTTTTTTTCTTTTTTTGTGTCTTTCTGCTCTACCCAGGTTGAATACATGCCCCAATAACTGCTCTGATCGTGGGGAGTGTCGCGTGGGGAATTCCAGTGAGTCAGTGCAGTGTGTTTGTGAGGATGGCTGGAAAGGAGAGGCCTGCGACGTGCCCTACTGCTCCTCTAGCTGTGGCTTTCCTGCGCGGGGACAGTGTGAAAGAAGCACCAAACGCTGCCAATGCAAATCAGGGTGGCAAGGTAAGATGTAGCCTGTGCTGATCCATAGAAATGACATTAAGCTACTCAACACAACTGGGCAAATAGTTTAATGAATCGGCGTAATGGATTTCATTACTCACAACTGAGTTCTTTTAAAATCACTAGCTCACCTTCTGCCTCTTGACCTTTAGTTTTATAATTTATTAATAATAATAATAATTATTATTTATTATATATTTTTATTATTATATTATTTATTTTTATTATTTTTATTTTAGTTGTTGTTTTTAATTTGTATTTATTATTATTATTATTATTAAACATAGATTAATTCATTTGTTGTGTCCGATGTGATAAGACTGTTGGTGTTTATACAAATCACCATCTTTAATATTTCCTCCATCTATGATTACAGCGTTCTTTATCGTGAGAATATACAAGGGCTGTGGAGTATTTTGTGATCGACTTAAATATTGTATGTAAGCTACTGTATGAACGGGACACGTTAAGAGTCATTTAAGGAATCTGTTCATCAGTTTTCTTTCTAAATATTTTTAATTCACTCGCAGTTCTGGGAATCTGTAGATCTTTTGGTTTCCCTAATTGTTTCCTGCCTCTCTTCCCCTTCGCCTTTCACAGTTCTGACTTCAGATCTGCATCTCAATCTGTCCGCCTCTAGTGTTGTTTGGGTTTGCTTGAAAGACTGTACTCTGTGTACTAATACTGTTTGTCCCAGGGCTGTATTTTGGACAAATGCTTATGTTCTAATACTCAGCTTATTCTGGTGAGCTCTGATAAGCCAAATGTGCGAAAATACAGATGGTTCAAGGTCTCGGAGTTTAAAAATGTCTGTTTCAGCTCACATATCCATGACTTCAACTAGTAGATACAGAGTGCTGGATGACTAAATTCCACTGCACCAAAATAGGACCAAGACTGACTTCCGTTACAAAAATTGTATCATTTATGTCTGTGGCACAGGGGCAACTCTAGAAAGTTGGCTTTTTTGTGGAAACTTGTTACTTTAGTGAATGTGTTCATGTATTCCTCAAATATCCTCATACATGTGTTTGTATATTAGCATCTGTTCAAATGCTGGTTTAATGTTTTACTCTTTGTCCAATATCCAGACTTTACATTTTTTTTTAAACTAAGAAAATCTGTTACAGGAACATTTAAATTGATTAGTCTGTCCTTTTCTCAGTTGATGAATAAATAGGACACTAATGTTAAAAGAGCGTACAACGAACAATGTCTCATGTAACCGCTCAGAGTTTCAGCCGCTGAAAAACGTCAATAAAACGGCTTACAATGTCACGTGATGTCATTTACCTCAGGAAAGCCATATTCATTATGACTGAACGTTTTACTAAATATATGCTCCATAGTACTTTATCATTTTAATATTCTTCAATGTTTAATGCATGTTTGAGTAAATCAGCTAAATTTATGACGGCCACCATTTAAACTCCGGTAGAAATAGAATTGTGATTTTGTAGAGTTTGTATAGTTATTATAACTTTATTATTATAAAATCTTCCTTGAGTGTAATGCAAGTACAAATCGGTTAATTTTAACCTTCAATATTAAAGTTTACAGCGTTAGTTGAGAGATTTGTTTTCCCTTCAATTTTCCGTGTACTGTACCTTTTATATATGTATCCAAAATAATCAATATTGAATCTAATTTGCCAATACCTAGCCCTAGAAATTTAAATATTATTTTCTCATTCCCTATCAAGCTTTTATTAAAAATGATTTAACTATGTATTTAGGATGCGAAAAATGCTAGCTATGACGTTAACCCTCGGCTGTTTTTTTTTTTTTTTCAAACAATCTTAAAAAATTTTTATTTTCTAGTCTGCAGGAAAGAGCCAAAATGCTCTTACTTGAAAACACCCAGACTGAATGGACACAACTGTAGCAAAGCTCAGGGAAGGAGACTGGAACCACGTTAAAGAAGTTTAATGTGCAGTTTAATCACCTCATGGCCGACTGCCGCATATAAACGTAATAAAACGGCAACATACAGCAAATGTCCCAGGCCTGGTGCTCTCTCGCCTTCACTGCTGTCGCTCCTCCTGGAGTTCCTCTGTGAGACCGGTGCGCCACGCAGGTAACGTTTGTCCCACCTGCCTCTCTCTGCTCACGAGGCTCTCGGCCCCGCACCGCAACTACATTAATTCGCCTCTGTTTGCTCTCTCGAATGGCTTACAAATGAAAGTGTACCATGTAACTTCAGCAACAGTAAAATGGCAAATGAAACGGTTCAATAACTAACAATAACTGTTGAGGACACTGCCACTTAGACTTGTGATGTATTATACAAAAAAAGGTTTTCATAATTGTCAGTTTCCGACTTGTAATAATGAGGTTGACGAAGACGTGCACTTTTTATATTTTATTACTGTAATTGTTAAATGTGACTTGGCGCCACTAAATCAATCTTGGAGAGAGCACTGCTGAAGCTGTCTGTCATATCTGAGCTCTGTCGCTCCGTCTCTGTCCCCTTCTCTCTTCTTCTTTCTCTCCCGTCAGACGCTCAGATCTGTGGAAGTGTTTAATTGCCCATCTGTGAAGAGCAGGTTGAGCAACACTCAGAGCTGACTAATATTTCAAGTTCCCCCCTGGTTTTCTGTCACTTTTATGCATTTTCAAGCACAGCCCTCTTGTGTATATTCTGTTTTATGGTTATATTTTGTAAATTGAGTCAGTTAGCCACGTTTTAAGTACTTGAAATTAAAGTTGCATGTTTAATGAGTTGTTCGGCATAGTATCGGCTTAGACTTGGAAAAAGGGTGAAATGTATTATATAAAATAATATATAGTTATCGTTAGGATGTCGATATAGCGACTGTTCAAGTGTCACTCGTTTTATGTTTCTTCTTCAGTTTGGTATAAATGTTCTATTACTATATTGTCCTTCATAACCTGTTGTATAACAAGCCTATAAGCTATCTGAATTGTTGACATGACTGAAAAGTTGAGTAAGCTGTCAAAATAATACCTGTCCCTGCTCATCTTCTGAGTGGACATTTCTGTGAGACCGCCGCGAGAGCCACAGAGAAAACGAACACATGTAAAATCAAATGATTTTGTCTTCTGCTCTAGATAGATATAGGCCTATATTTTTCAAAATGATACATTTAATATATTAATTTTAAAATGTAACATTAACATGATGGTAATTTAAAAGTAGCCTCTGAAATGCTAGTCGTTCATTAATTCATTAATTATTATTATTTTTTTTTCAAAGTCAACTAGCTGCTGCATTGTTTAATCGACTGGTCGAATAGTCTCCCTCATCACCCGTATAATAATAATAATATTTATATTATGTATTATTATTTTATTTTATAAAATAATATATATATAATACATAAATATGTATATATTATTTTTATATATATATATATATATATATATATATATATATATATATATATATATATATATATATATATATATATATATATATATATATATATATATATATATATATATATAAAATAAAAATTCCTGTGATGGCAAAAAATAGAATTTTCAGCATCATTACTCCAGTCTTCAGTATCACATGATCCTTCACATGGTCCTTCAGAAATTATTCGAATGTTATACTGCTTAACATTTTTGTGGAAACCATGAATAATTTTTTTTCTACTTTATTCTTTGCATAAAAAGTTCAGAAGAACTCCCACATTTTTGAATGATGTGAAAAGGCAGAACTTCTATATAGAATATTTTTAGCTTGCCCTACCCTAGTGACACTCAGAATGTGTGTATTTTAGGTCTGGACTGTTCAGTAACTGTACCAGCGAATGTTTCATTCTGGACGCGTGAGGAATACAGGGGCATGGCTTGGCCCGGGCATCCCATAAGGCCGTGGTTCATGAAGATGTGATGTGGGTGATAGGTGGACATGTGTTCAACTACACACACTACCAGATGGTGACAGCGTGAGTACACAAACACAAACACTGTTATCCACACAGACACACCATAGGATAATAACTTGCTCAATTTCACTTTCTGCTTTACTGTGTCTCAGGTTCAACATCTCCTCTCAAAGTTGGATGTCGTTAAACCGGTCCGTCAACTTTGTAACTGGACGCTACGGTCATTCTCTCTCCCTGCATGAGGTTTGTTAATGGATGAGATGGCTGATGACTGTCTGCAAGGCCCATTTAACACTTTAGGATTGTTTTGACACTCTCATTTTCCAGTTTCTGATTATTCCTTCAGTTTAGAGTTTCATTTAAATAATGACGATCAAGTACATGTAGCAAATTTAGCTCAAAAGAAATATGAATTATTAATTATAACTTATTATAATTAATTATAAATATTTGGATCAGTTAATAGAATTAACTTAACGTAGTAAAATCAGTTTTAAAGTCAATTAACCTGTTTGTCCAGAGGATGCTTGGTTAATTGTTTATTAATTCCAAGAAATGTTCATTTCCTGGTTATGGGAAATGACATTCTTACTCTACAGTACTACTTAGAGCATGTAGTCAAAATCTGCATGATTAGGGACTCCAGTATATGAGCATGAAACACAGACAACTTCGTATGTGACATGCACAAGACTTTATTCACTAGACTAAACACTTAAACTACTCTAACATTCACACACATACATGCATGTACCAAGAGAAAAAGAGAGCTGATACAGGAAAGCAAGTTATAGCATTGTTTGAAAGTCAACAGATCAACAGCCTTGAGCAAACCACCAGTTTAGTTCCAACACGCCCTACTTTAAAAGGGGTAAGGATACTTGATGTATCAAATAATGAGACTAAGTGTGATACTTGCATGTCTCGCCCATTTGAATGAAACTGTCCTGATGCAATTTGTGGAGGCTCCGTTGATCTTGTTGATGTTGTCTTGATGAGAGAGAACCAGTTGGATTCAGAGGATCTTTGGTGAATGGAAAGACAAGGCCGCAGCCTGGCACAAACTTGGGGGTCTTCAGAACTTCTAGCTCAGCGTCATCTTCACAACAGCGCTTCCTCAGTACCAGAAGAAGAAGAGGAGCTTGATCTTGTGATCTGTGATTTTTTTTTTAAAGTGTGAAGATGTCACACCCTCTGGAGGTGACTGAGCCAATAAGGATTTGTTCCTTCGGAGGGAACTTTTACGACACTTTGTTCTCTAGCAAGATATTTGCATAAGACATCATATTGGATGGATAAGAGAAGAACCTTCTAGATTCTTATTATACTTGATGTGTCAGAGTTAACAAAATGGAATGTAAATTAACAGAATGGGAGCGGAGATTGGAGTCCGAACGTGCTACCCATGTGATTATAGTTAGTCATAATATGCTCTGAAGCATTAATACAAGAAGTTCAAAAGAGAGAATTAATACATAGGTCATTTTCCTATAAAAGGAAAATTATGAGAGGGAAAAATTGGATACACGTTTATACATTTCTCAAGTGGTTATATATAGGATTAAAACGGTTTATTTGTCCTTCTCAACAAGAATGAAGTCAAGAGTCATATCCTCTGCACATTCTTTACAGCTGTAAAACCCTATTAGATGGTGTCCATGTTAGGGATGGTTCCACAGACCTCGGAGTGAGTTTTTAGAGATTATTTGTTAAGTATGACAAATAATCGTGTCTGATTTGTCTCAGTCGTTACATACGAGTCCACTTTATTCCGAACACGCATTGAGCTGAGCCCGGTTTCTCTCGGTTATTTGAATACGCTCTCTGTACTCAAGTTATGTCTTTATGTGCATACCTACAGGATAAAATCTACATGTATGGTGGGAAGATTGACTCCACTGGAAACGTGACATCAGAACTGTGGGTGTTCCACACACGGAACCAGACGTGGGCTCTGCTGAATCCACAAGCTAAGGAGCAATATGCAGTCGTCGGCCACTCTGCGCACACCGTCCACACTGACGGATCGGAGCCTGTCATACTGGTCGTCTTCGGACACTGCCCGCTTTATGGATACATCAGCCAAGTGCAGCAATACAACATTGGTCAGTATCACACAGTGGTGATATTCAAGTGCTCAACAGGACGATACATTGAATACTTGCATTATTATTGTGGTCATTTTTGGGGCTGGGCAAAAGCTTTTTTTCAATTAATCATTTTTTTTTTTTTTTTTTTTTTTTTTAAATGTGGTTGATTCTATTGATTGTCAAAAGGCACAACTTTTTTCTTTCTCTTATTTATTTCTGCTATCTGATTGATGTTAATCCTATTACTAGTCCTCACCACTAGATGTCGTCCTCTTATTTACCTTGCACATTGTTACAGTGGAGACTCGTTCATTCAGTGCTTATGGCGGACGCATGTGCAGCTTTCAGCATGAAAGGGGTTCCGAACAGTTGAAGGAACTCTCTGTCCCGAACGAGCCATTCCTGCATGGGCACAAAAGTTTATCGTTGGCACACGTTTTCAAAACTTGCCAATTTGAGCATTCAGGCGAAAGAGAACTGTGTGAAGTTTTGTGCTCACAGCTGCGTTTCTCAGATAGCATGCAAATAATTAATTCTTTCTCCTCTCCTTATGCCCAAGCGGACACATTCACACAAATTTATCTCGAAATGCCTGCCTTTGCAAGTGTCCAAGTAAAGGCTTAAGTAAACCGTACAGAAAGAACGCATGTGCATCATGGAGTGGATGTGTATTTTAGTCTTAAAGTGACAGCAACCTAATATTCCCGCAGCTGTCCGTCTTTTGTAGTTTGATAACATAAAAACACAGACAATGAATCCCTGCTCTTCACTGAATAACTCTTTTGTAACTTTAATAATTAGCATATAATCTTCACTGTACAAGTTAAATAAAAGTTGCTATTTTACGTTTTGATTACTTCAATTTCTGAATTGAGAACTACAGTTAGAAAACCTACCTGGAATTTTTTTTTTTATTATCATTTATTTATTTATTAATCGGGACATCGGAATCAATACCCAGCCTTAATAGTTTTGTTGATTTGAAAACTAAGCTAAACTTTGTCATAGCAATGTTTACAATATTCCCTAAGTCAGTAAGCCAGTTTCTCTGTGACTGGAGCATTTTAGAAAGCAGTCAAATTATTTCTTTGAAACTGTCATAATGAGTATATTTGTGCTTTTGGATTGACATCCATATTTAAATGTGATTTTTAAATCTGATGATTGACAGTCAAAATTTGGAGAAAATATTGAGAATTGTAGCCGGCCCTACTTGACCGATAAATCAGCCAGAGTACTTGTGTCCTTTATTTAATTACTGGACTCTGTTCAAATACATGGATGCATATTTTCTCTTTTTTAAGCATCTTGCATCATGCAAGTCACATTTGTAAAATGGCCTGAAAAAAGAAAAAAAGTACCTTTTTAAAAACAGGCCCCAGGACACCTGTGTTCGGTTTCATTCAGTCAGGCTGTTTGAAAGGGCAAATGCATCATGCCATGTGAAAGCATCCTAATCCTTTTCAGAAAACTGAGTGCTGTCCTGGACCGAGTCACAGTGAACAGTTGTGACCCAGTTTCTGTCTGATGAGTCAGACTGCTAGGTACCACAGAGACTGACTGTCATTCATCACAGAATTAAACTATGGCCCCCTTTTGAAATGATTTTTCCATTTGTGTGACATGTTTAGGGGAAAAAAAACCCCACGATTTATTTCTGTCATTTTTGCGTGGGAGAGGAGTACCTTTTTGGTTTATAAAAGTGAATAAATGCCAGTTTGGTTTGAAATTTAACACACACAAAAAACACTTATGGAAAACAAGCATTTAATTAACTCAAACTTTATAGATACTGATGTAGTCCTCAAGTCACTTATCGCTGTTCTGGCTGGTTTGCAGTAATTATGTTGAACTCTACTGCCCTCTGGTGTTGTAATGGAAGAGCAACATCAAAAATGATATGTTGGGCAATCCAATTGTTTTCTTCCTTCACCAATTCTTGTACTTTTCCCCGTTCCTTTTGCAGTAAAGAACACATGGAGCGTTTTAGAGACTCGTGGGGCTCTGGTTCAGGGAGGTTATGGGCACAGCAGTGTGTACGACCCTCAAACCCACTCCATCTACATACATGGAGGCTACAAGGCTTTCAGCGCCAATAAATATGGCCTGGCCGGTGACCTGTACCGCTATGATGTGGACAACAACGTGTGGTGCGTTGAGTGACTTTACACGTTTTAATTTAACACTGAGTGCATATGGAGTTAGTCATTGTAAGGTTATGCTTAAAATTGAGTTGCTTATTTAGTTTTATTTTTAATTGAATTATGTAAAAGAAATTAATGCAATTAAATGAATTGATACCACAAAGTATTATCTCACTGATATATGGACTACACTACCGTTCAAATGTTTGAGGTCAGGTTTTTTTTAAAGAAATTATTACTTTTATTCAGTAAGGATGCATTATATTGATTAAAAGAGAAGCATTTGTAACATTATGTCTTTACGGTCAATTTCTCTTCATTAAAAAAACTTGTTTGAGATTTTACCGGGGGAAAAAAGGTTTTTGAATTTATCATATGGTAATGTAAAATATCTCGTATATTAACTGATGTTTTGTTTCTTTATTGTATTTATGCAACTCTGTTTTTGCCATGAAGATGTATTACCATTCATTAAAAATCCTAAAACTGAATCAAGGTTTCGACAAAATGGGCAGCACAACTGTTTTCAACATTGAGTTGCAAATTGAGCAGAATGAATACAGCTTATATTCTTAAATGTATGTAAATAGTTATTTTAAATTTAATTTCACAGTATTTACTATATTTGGATAAAATGAAGCTTAAGTGAGCAAAGACACTTTAAAAATATTTTAAATCTTATCGACCTCAATTTCGAAAGGTAGTGTACAGAGAGCCTGCAGTTGTCAAAAGTACCGACTTCGTTACCAATCGGTAGTGAAATTTTAAAAATGCGACTTTAAGCACTGTTGAGCGGATTCGTAAATGCCTCTGATTGGCCATTGTGTTGATGCACTCCTCGGATGTGTCTGTGATTGGCTACAATGATCAACGCACGGGAGCGTTTGAAAGCGCACAAATGTTTGAATTTGAAAGCTGGAGCGTTTGAGAAGGCGTATATCAGCGGAATAATCCGCGATACACGCCTGCTTTCAAACACTGCCGTGTGTATCTGTGTAAACACTCAATGAAGAGCGTAATTGATGACTATTTACAACGTTTTTGTAGCGTTAATCATTAAAGCCAATCACGGACACATCTGATGAGCGTATGAAGCCAATCAGAGGCGATTGCGCTCAACGGCGCTCAAAGAGTCACGTTTTTAAACTTTTAGAACCGAAGTCGGTACTCTTGCCAACTCTAGTGTACGTGGTGTAATATACAAAAATAGCATGTATTATGGTAGTGTGCTGTTCCGAACATAGACTGCCTTTGTTCCTTTACTTTCTCCGGGTTTCTGCTGATGTTTCTGATTGACCTGTAGGTCTATTCTGAGGGACAGTGGCTTTTTCCGTTACCTCCACACGTCGGTGATCGTTAGTGGGAACATTTTGGTGTTTGGAGGGAACACGCACAACGACACCTCAATGAGCCATGGAGCGAAGTGCTTCTCCTCAGACTTTATAGCATACAACCTGGGTGAGTATCTCAGTCTTATCACCGGAATATTAAAATCTCCTGTACTTCTGTGTTGGAATGGAAAGCATGATAATATGTAAAGTAGCTTAAGGCCCGGGTGTGCTTAATTTCCCCCGTTCAGCTCCGTGCCTCTTACGGCCGTGTCCACAGCATTTAAAGTATGTTCTGCCGTGGATAAGCGTGGAACACATGCCCAGAACAATTGCTTTTTATGCCACTCTGAAGGATAGCCAAAGAAAAGTTGCATATCAACCATTTTGCATGTTCAGCCCCACAGGCTGGCTGAATGAAACTGCAAATTCACTTTTTGACAGTAGGTGGTGCTTGTATACGAGCAGGAATATCCCTGTCAACCAGGTACACGGGTACCTTTCCATTTGACACCTGCTTGTCACAGAGAAGAAAGGAAGTCAAACGGAAGTCAAATTTTTGTGTTTGCTACAACAAATACAAGAGTACAGAAACGAGAGCCAGTTCCAGACTTTTTCCCTGCCATTTACGGACACATAGTTTTGTAGATTGTTTCTTAGTGGCACCAAGTTTTGTGGATCTGCCCAAAAGTCCAACCAAATTGGTCTCAGTGTGAGCTTTTTTTCATTTATTACTGTGGTTCTCGAACTTTTTTTGAACACGGCCCCCCTTTAAACCTTTAAAAATTATAAAAATAGATTCGCAACGGAAAAAATAAATAAATCTGTTTTCATCGCATGTTTTACAGTGTAATGCCGTTTGGGGCTGCAACAACTAATCAATAAAATCGATAATAATCGTTAATGAAAATCATCAACTACGATTGTCCTTATCGATTAGTCAGGTCTGCCCACAGTGCACGAAAAAATTCCACAAGTCTTGTCAATTTATTGCACTTAACACATTTCTATGGACAAAATGCGTTTAGAAATGGTGGAGGAAACGGAGTTGGCTGCTGTGGGAAAGGTGCGTAATCCGAACTGGCCAAACATGAACTCTTTATTTTAAACTTCCAGCTAATCCATTAGCTCCGTGTTTAACATGGCTTGCCCTGTCGGGTGCTTGACGGATGCATGCGCGTCCTCGGCGCAAAACGTTCATTCTACGGCTATATCCTTATCGGTACATGTTTCAAATTCACGTGAGCATTTCCATTTTGTTTGTCCTGACAGTCTGCGTTAAACTTCAAACTTTACGTTACTGAATGAGCAATTAATATTAAGAGCAAAAATATTCATTTTGCTGAAATGTGTGTTGTTGAAAGTTCAATTTAGGTTTAAAAGTCAATGTCATTCAATTATTTCAGGGGAGTAGTAACTGTAAAGGGATAACCGCATGTAATTAAGTCAATGTAAGACTTTTCTATTATTTGCACAGGATAAAGAAATGACAGTAAGAGGTTATGTGTGTGTTCCTGCTGAACATTTCTCTTGCCTATTGGTTAACACTGAGTTAGTGTTTTTGATTTTCTTTAAACCTCTACATTAAAAATTAAGACAATAAAGAGAATAAAGTATATTCATTATAGACTGTGCTTAAATTTATTAGACTATACCGCCGCCTAAGGTTTGTGCCCCAGCTGCCCTAAACTAACGGAACCTGTGAAATCATTGTTTCTGTAATGGTTAATCCACCAGTATGTGTAAGCCGTTTATTCACGGTAGTATTTCTAATGCTAAAATATAAATGTTGTGATGAATTTAAGAAAGACAGAAAAAAATAGTAAAGCACTTTTTTCAGATGCCCAATTACAGTCAATGACAATAGAGACTGTGGAAAAGTACATAAAACAATGCCAGCTAGAATGCAAGCCGTTATCAAAGCCAAAGGAGGCCAAACAAAATAGAAAGTTTTTTTTTTTTTGGACATTATGTGTGAATAATAACTTTTTGTCAGAGCCCTAAAATATTTGTTCTCTTTTCTGTGATGTGTAGTCTAAGAAATTAAGCACTGTATGTTTTCATAGCATTCAGTAAATTTTTTTTTTTTTTGGTCAATAAAACGAAAATTAGGATTTATTCGATTTAATCTGAAAAAATAATCTGCCAACTAATCGATTATCAAAATAATCATTTGTTGCAGCCCTAATGCTGTTGAATCTTTGAAAAACAGACGTTCGTTCGGTGCCGTTTGAGGCACTTTTCACGCACTTCAACGCTGTTGTGACGGCTGTTCGCACCCCGCACTTTGCGAGCCACTGATTTATCATAAACACTTTTGTATTGCATCCATAAAGTTCAAAATAAAGAGACGTTTTCCAAATTAGATTAGAAGGATGTAATTCGCTGAATATAGGCATTCTCAAGTCAAGTTCCCAGCAAATAAAATAAATTATACAGTATGTGATTATGGTTTTAATTTTGGTCAGCCTACCGCAACTTCTCAAGTTCTATACCATTGACTTCCTGCATCCTCTCACTTATGGCATCATATACATCACAATATTGAGGAGCGCTAGCGCAGAAACCGTAATTGGATTTCGGTGCGTGTAGCAGCAAGCCATTAGAGACTGAAATACACTCATCAGGGGGCTCTCGCAGAAGGATGCGTGATCTTAAGGCCATTATTTTATGAGTGACACATTTGAGTTTTGTAATCTCCAGGGATCGGAGACATGCCTGTCTGCTTGGATTCGCTCTTCATGTAGTTAATAAGGGAGGCTGTGATGTCAGACTAGACGTGCTACAAGTAAAATATGATGTGTGGGTGGAAATTTAGAGTGCGTTTGAGAAGTTTGAAGCTTCTTGGGTATTCTACAGACACTACAAACACATTAGAAGTGTCTGCGTCTGCTTATTCATCATTATGTCCTCCTCTTCTAAATGTCTTTCTCTTGTTCTCTTTAGAGATGCAGGCTAGTGCTGCGGTAATCTGTAATTAAGTAGAGGCCTGTCTCGGCCCTGAGGGTAATTGCTCTGTCCTCACCAGCTGAACTCAATTATATTGGCCCACACCAGGAAGCTGAATCCGATTTGTCAGAAAGTTTGCCAGCAGAGGGCAGTGACTTGTCACATACACTGCACTAATAGCAATCATTTCTCTTCACGGTTCTTATTTTAGCCACTAACGCCTTCTGTTTACATGTAGGAAAGAGATAATTTGATATTAAAGGGATAGTTGACCTTAAAATGAAAATGAGGTCCTCATTAGGGCTGGATGATATGACCTAAATACTTTTTTCCTTATGAAAGAGTTGCTCTGACATAACTACTCGCTTCCAGCAGTTATTTTATCTATGGTTCTTAACGTCTCTTTGCTCATTGTAAATCAGATACAGATGAATTGGCACAGAACCTGTACATTTATTTGAATGCGGTCATGAGAGCGATTGTGTGTGAATTAGTCATAACGTCTCTCTATGAATTGTGAAGTGAGTTGTAAGTAGTTACTTCAAAAGTAGAAAATATATGCTGTAACTTGAGTTTTTACACTACTTCAGTCATAAATCACAGGACAACGCTGACTAGGAGTTTCTGCGCTCCTCCTACTCCTACTTTCTAGTGCAGCTCCTGTCTGTATGAGCGTTCGTGTGCCACAGTGGATCAGCGCTGATTTCCAAACTGGCAAGCCTTAAAACACATACAATTGACAGTTTAGTGAAGGCAATCTCACTTCAGGGCTTGCCGCTCGCACGCTTTCTCTTCATAAAATTTCCATTGAACTGCTCAATTCAAAGTTTTTACAAATCTTATGAACTTTTTGAACCGTCAAAGTGGTAGTTGTGTAGCTGTCTATAGAGGGACAAACTGGTCAGATTTGATCAAATATCTTCAGTTGTGTTCTGAAGATGAACGAAAGTCTTACGGGTTTGGGACGACGTGAGGGTAAGTAATGAAAGAATTGTCATTTTACGGTGAACTATCAGTGCAGCTAAGTCAGTTTACAAAGATGCAGGGGTGTGGAAATGGGGAAACATTCACTTTTATCCCAAATTTTGTGGTATTAAAATATATTATCTAGTTTTGGTGTACAGGTGCTGGTCACAATTAGAATGTCATCAAATTTGATTTCACTAATTCCATTCAAAAAGTGAAACTTGTATTTTACATTAATTCATTACACACACTGATGTGTTTCAAATGTTTATTTATTTTCATTTTGATGAGTATAACTGACAACTAAGGAAAATCCCAAATTTAGTATCAGAAAATTAGAATATTGTGAAAAGGTTCAATATTGAAGACACCTAGTGCCACACTCCAATCAGCTGATTAACTCAACGCCTGCAAAGGCCTTTAAATGTTCTCAGTCTAGTTCTGTAGGCTACACAATCATGGGGAGGACTTCTGACTTGACAGTTGTCCAAAAGATGACCATTGATGCCTTTCACAAGGAGGGCAAGACACAAAAGGTCATTGCAAAAGAGCCTGGCCGTTCACAGAGATCTGTGTCCAAGCACATTAATAGAGAGGTGAAGGGAAGAAAAAGATGTGGTAGAAAAAAAGTGTACAAGCAGTCGGGATTACTGGACCCTGGAGAGGATTGAGAAACAAAACCCATTCAAACATGTGGGGAAAGAGTGGACTGCAGCTGGAGTCAGTGCTTCAAGAACCACTACACAGACGTATGCAGGACATGGGTTTCAGCTGTCGCATTCCTTGTCAAGCCACTCTTGAACAACAGACAGCGTCAGAAGTGTCTCGCCTGGGCTAAAGACAAAAAGGACTGGACTGCTGCCGAGTGGTCCAAAGTTATGTTCTCTGATGAAAGTAAATTTTGCATTTCCTTTGGAAATCAGGGTCCCCGAATCTGGACCTCAAGCAACGTGGATTGTGTGCCTCTCCTCTTCCTCCAGTGTAAAGTTTCCACAGTCAGTGATGGTTTGAGTTGCCATGTCATCTGCTGGTGCTGGTCCACTGTTTTTTCTGAGGTCCAAGGTCAATGCAGCCCTATACCAGGAAGTTTTAGAACACTTCATGCTTCCTGCTGCTGACCAACTTTATGGAGATGCAGATTTCATTTTCCAACAGGACTTGGCACCTGCACACAGTGCCAGAGCAACCAGTACCTGGTTTAAGGACCATGGAATCCCTGTTCTTAATTGGCCAGAATATCTATGGGGTATTGTGAAGAGGAAGATGCTATATGCCAGACCCAACCATGCAGAAGATCTGAAGGCCACTATCAGAGCAACCTGGGCTCTCATAACACCTGAGCAGTGCCACAGACTGATCGACTCCATGCCACGTCGCATTGCTGCAGTAATTCAGGCAAACGGAGCCCCAACTAAGTATTGAGTGCTGTACATACTCATACATACGTAATATTCTCATTTTTATATTTTTATATATATATATATATATATATATATATATATATATATGTAAAAATTAAGATGCTGAATTTGGGATTTTCCTTATTTGTCAGTTATCAAAATGAAAAGAAATAAACATTTGAAATGTATCAGTCTGTTTGTAATGATTGATTATAATATACAAGTTTCACTTTATGAATGAAATTTGTGAAATAAATCAATTTTGATGATATTCTAATTATATGACCAGCACCTGTACGAGTAAAGGTGCCTTATAGCCACTATTACTTGACAGGTCATCAATTTATGTATAGCCCCAGAATAAAGGTTGGTCATTATGAATATTAATTGGGTAATGGGAGTAGAGATTACTGAGCAATGATTAGTCTTGCTAATTAATATTCATGAACTCAGTCTTCGTGTTCTTTAAAATGTGTTTGAGCAGTACTGGGTGGATATGTCAAAGGAAATTCACTGTCTGCCATTTTTCTGTTTTCTAGCTTGTGATGAGTGGACTGTACTGCCCAATCCAGATCTTCACCATGACGTCAACCGTTTTGGCCACTCAGCTGCGTATCACAATGGGTAATCTCAATGTTTTATATGCCCTCGGTGAACATTTGGTCTCATTTATAGCTTGTTTTGGAATAAACAATACGTACACTAATGTAAAGGAATTGTTAGGGTTAAATGCACTGATGTTCAGAAGCTTGGGGTCAGTGTTTTTTTTTGTTTTGTGTTTGTTTTACAGAAGTGAAGTTTTATTAATCAAGGATGCATTAATTTGATCAAAAGTGAAGACATCTTTAATATTAAAGATTTATTTACGTAAATGCTGTTCTTCACCTTTTGTATAATACTGAACAAAAAAAAAAGTTTCCACACAAATAGTAAGCAGCACAGCTGTTTTCAACATTGATATTTCTTGCGCACCAAATCGTCACATTAGAATGATTTTTCAAGGAACATGTGGCACTGTAATTCAGCTTTACCACCACAGGAATAATTTACACGTATATTCAAATAGAAAACAATTATTTACCGTTATTATTTCACATATTACTGTATATTTGACCGAATAAATGCAGCCTTGGGAGAACAATACACTTATTTCAAAAATTTTACCTCAAACATTTGTGCTGCTGAATACCAGAAGAAATAAATTTGACTGATTTGCTCAATATCTAAAACAAATGAATATTTAAAACTTTCATGGGAATTCTGTGGCAGTTATATACATTAACTGGAATTAATAAAAACAATTTGTTTCAAAATGATAGTCTTGACACTGTTAGAATGAGGAAAGTGATTTACAATCATTTTCTTTCCCTTGTCTGCTTAAAGTTACACATTCTGTAATATGGGAAAGCGTGTTTCATATGAAAATACCGTGAAAGGACATAGCCAGATTCCATTCGGGATTAACGTAACCAAATATTCATCGAACTAAAAATCAAACCCACCTCAAAAGAATAATTTACACCAAAATTTGTACTGAATAATTCAGTTAAGTGATTTAACCAAATATGAGCAGTATATTTTTTTCTTTTAAATCCCGTTAACTTGCCATACAAACTGTGAACAGGCTGTTTGCTTTATTACAAACAGCTGAAATGATTTCCTCAGCTAATTGACAGCATGCCACTGATGCTTCGGTCCTGAATATTGCTCTTTGAAAGTATCTATTTCTGTGCAATTTGAACACTGTCACAGTAAATATGAAGTCTATATTTAAATCTGCCTGTAATCTCATTCCATACGGATTAGTCAAATTAAGTCGTAATTCAGAATCATTATCCATAAATAACACGTTTCATTATTAGTGCTTTAAATTACCAGCTCAACACAGTCTTTAACTGCACACATCCACACACTCTCTCAGAAGACTTTCTCCAGTGAGATTCTGTTGTAAGCTCACTGTGATCTATATTCTTGCCCATGATTCCCAACGTCATTGTCGGTGCCGATATGACCATTGAGTGACCCCTCCGTGGGGAGCTGTGGCACAACACAGCTTTTCCTGTTTGACTTATCTCTCTCATGCGCTTTATTCATCACTCCTCACAACTTCCTTTGTTATTCCTCATTCATGCTGCCCTCTTCCTCCTCACCCTTCATCTCTCTCCCCTCCCATCTCTCGCCGTCCTCTCTCATTCTTTGAGATATATGAGAGGTTAATCCGTGTCTCTCTCTGTATGTGTGTGTGTGTGTGTGTGTGTGTGTGTCAGGGTGATGTACGTGTATGGAGGCTTTAACAGCCTGATGCTCAGCGATTTGCTGAGGTTCACCCCTGCGAGCTGCGATGCTTTCTCTGAGGAGATGGAGTGTGTGACGGCTGTGCCTGGCGTGAAGTGTGTGTGGAACTCCTCTACCTTCACCTGTATGTCCTGGGAGGCAGCGGCACCCCATGACACAGAGAGATTGAGAAGCACCTGCAGTCCCAGAGGGTGTAAGTGACGGGAACGTGGAGGACGTCTGCTTCATGTCACTTTAGAACTATTTGGACAGGATTACATTGCATTGTATGCTGTAATTTGTGTGTGTTTTTCAGATGCAGATGGTGAAAAGTGTGACCAATATTCAGATTGCTACAGCTGTACGGCCAACACCAACAGCTGTCAGTGGTGCGCACCGCTCTGTGTTTCTGGTCATAGTAACTGCACCAGTTCCCCAGTAAGAATGAACATTTAATATGCCATGACTTTGAGTAAAGTGTGAGAAAGGACCTGCATTTTTCAAAAAATGTCAATTGATGAATTTATAGCTCTTTGTGCTGACGTTTAATCTTTGTGCCGGGCTGCAGGGGGGGATAATGGAGTACGAGGCGTGTCCAAAGGATAACCCCTCTGTGTGCAGCAAGAGAACCAGCTGTAAAAGTTGTGCCACAGATCAGAACTGCCAATGGGAGATGAGGAACCAAGAGTGCACCACCCTGCCTGGTAATGAACACTGTGGTTTAACTGTTTCTTAGACGTTCAAATCATATCTTGGAGGGCCGTTCGCATATCGCGTCTTTTGTGCGCGCATATTCATTATTTCCTATGTAGGAAGCTCTTTTTTTCCCAAACGCGCCTGTGCCGAGGCGAGATGAAAACATCTCAACTTTTCAGAATGCCGCAAGCGCACCGCAGGTCATGTGAGAAGAACCATCCAATCAACCCTTTCCCTAACGGTAGCCTAATCACCTCAGTCGAACGCGGAGTCGTTGTGCAGGATATATGATTTCACGGCAGGAGCTCTGTTTAGTGATGCTTGGGCCAATTTTTCTTAAGATTGTCAAACTGGTCCTTGTCAACTCTGAAATAGACTTTGAATCTCTCATCGTCCAGACGGAGCTCTTGGATGAGTTTGTGAAATTCTCCATGGTGCACCCGAACACTGCGGGAGTTAGATTTTTCTTCTCCATAAATAAATCTTGTACTAGAGCTACTGCAAGGGCTTTTCAGTGATGGAAATCCATTGAAATTACCGCGTGGTCGTGGAGAACGCCGTTCATGGTTGCATGACAACGACAGACGCTACAGGAACGCAAGCTCCCGAATGCTTGCAAAAGGAGGAAGCGACGCACGCTTTTTTTTTTTATCCGAGATATGTGAACGGCCACTTATTTGATTTGAATGTCATGATATATAAATCATGTCGGAATACTATAGGCTGTAGTGTTACATGTTATCAAAATCAAGAAAAGTCATCTTTACTCTGCGCAGAAGCTGCATCTGACATGCCATGTTTAGTCACACAGACCGCTTAAAGGGTTAATTCACCCAAAAATGAAAATTGTCACTAATTACTCACACTCATGATGTTCCACACCCGTGAGTCCTTCGTTCATCTTCAGAACACAAATGAAGATTTCTTTGATGAAATCTGCTCGTTCAGTGAGTCTCTATTGACGGCAAGATAATGAACACTTTCAGAAGCCCAGAAAGATGCTAAAACATTTAAAACAGTTCGTGTGAGTACAGCGGTTCAACCTTAATATTATAAAGTGACGAATACTTTTTGTGTGCCAAAAAAACACAACTATTCAACAATAACAAAACACTGCTTCGAAGCTTTACGAATCTTTCGTAACGAAACTAAGGTTTTACGGGTGTAGAACAATATAAGGTTGAAATAACCCTTTAATGAATCTTATAGGCTGCATAGACGAAAACATGTTGATACTTGTTGAATTAGTTTATTGCTTTTTACATATTAAACAAGGCTTCACACTGGTTAACTTAGTAGCATGAAAAACAGTTATTCAGTGTCCACGGTGGAGTATACTTTGAAAGCTGTGCGGATACGGCTGTTCATTTCCAACCCCGCTTGTATGTTAATCTGGAGCCCTGATAATTGTTTCATGTTTGTTTTAGGGAGTATCTGCGGGGAGAGTTGGCACCTAGTGGGGAATTCGTGTCTAAAACTGATCACAGCCAAGGATTCGTATGACAACGCTAAACTGGTGTGTCGTAGTCACCAGGCAGTGCTGGCATCTCTCACAACACAGAAGAAAGTCCAGTTCGTCCTCAAAGAGATGCACAACAGATCGTTGCAAGTGAGTTTGTGGCACTTTCATAGTTCTTGATCTTTATAACATGTCGTTTCTTTGTGACCTTGTCACCTGGGGGTTGTAATGGACTAGTCTGCATTGGATTTAAAGCCATTCAAATATAAAACTGAATTGAATATGAATTATCCTGTGTGCTGCAGTCGAAAGCACTGATCACTCCATGGGTGGGTCTGAGGAAGATCAACGTCTCTTACTGGTGCTGGGAGGATATGTCCCCCTTTACCAACTCCACACTGCAGTGGTTGCCAGGCGAGCCCAGCGACGCTGGTTTTTGTGGGTACCTGGCTGAGCCCACTTTCAACGGACTAAAGGCAGCAACCTGTGTCAACTCTGTGAATGGGAGTCTGTGTGAACGTCCAAGTAAGAAAGATGCACATATTATATTATGGTATATTTATGCCTATTGGCATTTAAATTTTTAAAAACTTTTATAACTTTACATTACGTTTGCTATATTTAATATACATAATATATTTTTCCATTTATATAATTGTTGTATTTGTATTTCACCTATTGGCATCAGTTATTGAAAAACGTCAGTTGAGCGTTATTTTTGTGTTGGGTTTTGAGAGAAGAATCATATTCAATCCCCTTTTTCTTTTATCTGTCTTGTACCTCTGTTCTTGCAGCGAACCACAGTGTGAAGCAGTGTCGGACGCCCTGTGCCCTACGCTCTTCCTGTAGCGAGTGCACCAGTGGGAGCTCAGAGTGCATGTGGTGCAGTAACATGAGGCAGTGTGTGGACTCTAATGCTTATGTGGCATCCTTCCCCTACGGCCAGTGCATGGAGTGGTACACCATGAACAGCTGCCCACGTACGTCTTGCTCTCATTTAATGGATTCACGCCTGTCAGCCTGTCTTGTTTTCTCTTTGTAAATCAAGGATTGAACATTAGCACGTCATGCGTTTATTGACTCGTAATGGACAAAGCAGTCTTTTCAACTGACATAAAATCAATTCAGATAAATAACTTGACACTGCTGTCAAGGGTTCAGTTTGAGATGATTGCACTGCATGACACACTTTGATAAACTGATGTGTTTTTATTGTAGCGGAGAATTGTTCTGGCTACAAGACCTGTGGTCACTGTTTGGACCAGCCCGGCTGTGGGTGGTGCACGGATCCCAGCAATACAGGACGGGGCCAGTGTATAGAGGGCTCTTACCGTGGTCCAATCCAAACACTGTTCCATGCTCCTTCGTCTTCAGGCCCCTCCCTCATTCCTGCTCCTCAGCCAATGCTGAACGTGAGCTTGTGCCCACTAGAGGGCAACTACAACTGGTCCTTCATCCAGTGTCCAGGTAAGACCTTATGTGACTCAAACGGGAGTTGTTCTGTAATGGTGGTTCATGAAATGAATGATTATAGCGATGTTTGTTTTGAATTGTGGTAACTTTATTTCAAGAGTCTACTTTAGACATTCTATTTGCTATAAATAACTTTGCAGCTACAGTCTCATTAGAGTATTAGTAGACTGTCGTCTTCTAAAAATTGCAATTCTCTTCATTTACTCACCCTCATATTGTTTCCGTGTGTCGCGCGCACACGTGCTTTATATTGGACGTCCGTGTTTACTGCAGCTTGTGCGTTGTATGTTCATCATATAAAGCCATCATGTCTCCTGAGATGATTCGGATTTAGATGAGATCGCTCAATTGATCATTTTTACGGTGCCTGTTGACGTTTTGTGGAGCTTAAGTTTTAGGGGAATTGACTTTAAATGGAGGGACAGAAATCTCTCAGATTTCATAAAAATATCCTCATTTGAGTTTGGAAGATGAACGAATCTTCTAGGTTTGAAACTGCATGAGGGTGAGTACATGATGACAGAATTGACATTTTTGGGTGAATTATACTTTATAAATACAGTAAGCAGACTCTTGGATAAAACTGACACTATCACCATAATATCATTTACATCAAGATGCATATAGTCTCATTTTTAAATAACGATGTATAATTGCACCCATTTATTTATTATTATTATTATTATTATTATCATTTTAATAATAATTAATAATAAAAATAATTATTATATTGTTATTATTATTGTTATTATGCAATCTAGGTTGAGAGACTGGCCTAGTTTCGCAGACAGGGCTTAGACTAAGCCAGGATTAGTCAGGTTCAATTAAGTAGCTTTTATAAACGTACTCTAGAAGCGAACTTTAACTTGCACTGACATGTCAAAATATGTCAGCCATTGTTTTGTCTCAAGATGAACTACAGTACTTTCTATTAAAGCTCAAGCAACCATTTCAGTCTGGGACTATCTTAAGCCTCGTCTGTGAAACTGGCTGTTTATCACAACTAAATAGTTTAATCATCAAATGGCTGAAAAATACAGCTTTAATCACAGTTTGACTTCAGATAATGCATTTTTCTGGAATTGTTCTTGCTCGCTTTGAATTGTTCCGTTTAATCAGTCTGTTCCTCTCTCGTGCAGCGTGCCAGTGTAACGGGCACAGCTCTTGTGTCAACGAGAGCGTGTGTGAGAGATGCGAGGACCTCACCACGGGCAAACAGTGCGAGAGCTGCATCTCTGGTTACTATGGTGATCCCACAAACGGGGGCACCTGTCAACGTGAGTCTGAAGCCCGTGCCGAAACACGCTTGACTTTTGTCGGCCATTTGATCTGTACTCAACTGTATGTGTTTTTTGTTGGTCATTTGCAGCATGTAAGTGCAACGGCCATGCCAGCATGTGTAACTCTAACAACGGCAAGTGCTTCTGTACCACCAAGGGCATCAAAGGAGACCGCTGCCATGTGTAAGTGCGCACACACACACACACACACTCTCATTCTGCCTCAGTCTTTGGAGGCTTTCTCCACTCTGCCATTAGAAGTAATTTGTTGAATGTACGGTGGATAGCTTATCGTTATCTTGTCTATATCCAACTCTGTTCCTTCTAATTCTTCTCATTTTCACTCTGAGCTCTTGTTTTATTCTGTCTCTCAGGTGTGAGGTAGAGAACCGTTACCAGGGCAACCCTTTGAAGGGAACGTGTTATTGTGAGTATGTCACGGCAGCGGTTGATGGCTGTTCATATTGTGGCCATTTAGTTATTTAGTCATTTTCAGAACTACTCATTTTGTCCTTACCTGACTGATCCAGGCCGAAATCACAAACCTGCGCGCGTTTCTGTCAGTCTGTGAAAATATCCCGATTTTTAACATCTAATACTCTTTCAATATTATCTCTGATCCTTTTTCTTCTTTAACACACACAACTATATCTTTATCTCCGACGCACAGACACTCTGCTGATAGACTACCAGTTTACCTTCAGTTTGTCACAGGAGGATGACCGATACTACACTGCTATCAACTTTGTGGCAACTCCGGATGAGGTGCGTTACGCTGAAAAGACTTCACTGATCAGAAAGCACTTTTTTTTTTTGGTACATTTATGGTCAACTAGGTGTCAATAACTCAAGATCGACATGTTGCCTCGATTTGTAAATGCAATTTGATCTTGATTATGATCAAATCAAAGTTTTTCATACATTCAGCACACCCCTGTTGAACAGAGAAAACGACGAAGGATGGTTTAACATGACCATACACCATTGTTTATGTATTTACTGTGAGGTCTGCCTTTAGAGTTTTGTGTACTGGAATAATTATATAAATATTTAAAATGGGAAATATATTAAAACAAGTTATTTTAGATTTTAATATAATTGTATAATATGTATATAATAATTTAATAATTCAATATTGTGGATCAAATTAATGCAGACTTGGTGAGCATAAAAAGAGATTTTTTTTTTTTCCCAAAAAAAAAATGTAGACTCAATTAGTATAGATATTTTTGCTGGAATATTACATAAGTTTGGAAACATTTATTGTTTTTGAAAAGTCTCATACTGATTCAATAAATTCAGCCTTGGTGAGCATAAGCAGTAATATTATGAAATATTACAGTTTTCTACATGAATATATTTTAGTTTAATTTATTCTTATGATGAATTTTCAGCATCATTACTCCAGTCTTCAGTGTCACACTAATGATTATTTGCTTCTCAAGAAACATTTTTTTTTTAATATCGACGTTGAAAACCGTTTTTGCTGCTTAACGTTTTTGTGGGAACTATGCCATTCAAACATTTGTGATAAGATTAAAAAAAAAAATGAAATTACAAATAAATGCTTTTCATTGAACTTTCTATTCATCAAAGAATCCTGAAAATAACATTTCCACAAAAATATTCAGCACAACTCTTTTCAATATTGATCATGTTGAACATCAAATCAGCATATGAAAACATAGACATTTTCCTTTGTAATATTTCATAATATAATTTTAATTTATTTTTTACTCCGAATGTCTTTTGGATTTCTCTTGCAGCAAAATCGAGACCTGGACATGTTCATTAATGCGTCGAAAAACTTTAACCTCAACATCACATGGGCGACCAGCTTTGCAGGTATGGACCCCCCCCTCATGTTCAACATTGTGAGCACATGTGTGGGTGTAGTTGAATCTGTCTTCTGTCCCCTCACCCTGCATTTCTTCCTCTCTGAGCAGCTGGGACTCAGGCTGGTGAGGAAATCCCTATAGTCTCCCGCAGCAACATAAAGGAGTTCAAGGATAGTTTCTCCAACGAGAAGTTCGATTTCCGTAGCAATGCTAACATTACCTTCTACGTATACGTCAGCAACTTCACCTGGCCAGTCAAAATCCAGGTGAGAGGAGTTCACACGTTATTGGGTCCAGTGACATGAACTGAGAATATGTCAGGATTGTGTGTGAGCGCCACGTAAACGTCAGCAAGGGTCTTCTTTTGCTGTCCTATCGCCTCCTTCTGTCTGTAAATTCACAAAGTATAGTCCTTTTATTTCTTTCTCCTGTATCTTTGGCCTTTTCTGTCTGCTCTGGAAATGATTTGGCAGAGCTTTACTTTCCCTCCCTCTTCTCTTTTCCTCTCCTCCTCTTTTCCTTTCCCCCTCCTCCTCTTTTCCTTTCCCCCTCCTCTCTTCCTTTGCTTTGGAAAGTGATCTAGCTTACCCTCCTGTGCTCGGACGCTGAAACTCAAGAATTAGTGTTTGATTGTCCGTCCACTATTCTAGAGCACGTTCTCTCCTCAGCTCATGGAGAAAGGGTGAATTTCACAGGTAACTCTTACTGTCTCTCTCGCTCGCCTTTCCCTTCTCTAACCGACCTTTGGATTCCAAGTTTTATCTAGCAGAGAATGTTTGTGCGGATCCGAGAGCGAATATGGGCAGAGGTGTCGATCCGTGGTAACTCTGGAGGACAGAGGGGCTTTTGTCAGGAGTTTAGAGGAGAACGACGAGAGTGTAAACATGGCAGGCTGAGATGGTTTTTCTCCAGCCCAAACAGAGCAGGTTTTGAGCGCTGAGAATGTCAGAAGGAATGTTAAGTTGAAACACATGGTTATTTGAGAGCGAGAGAGAGAGAGACACTGAGGGAAGAGCCTGAAAAGTTCAGAAGAGGCACAATTCCAACCTTCTGTTTCTGCCTCTTGTTTTCTTTTTCCTTTGGTCAAAGAGTCTGTGCGGCCTGACGGTGTAGCTTTTGGCCGGTGGAATGGAAGGGTGTATACTTGTGAATCTAAACGGGAGTATTGTAGGAGCGTTCACGTCAGTTTCTGTATGCGGATGGTTTTGAGATTCAACCAAATTTCGCTTTTAAATAACATTCACGCGTTTCTCATTGCATCCACCTTACTGGAAAATAAGGTGCGTTCTGACTCCGAGTGGACTTCACTGACACTCTCATTTGAAACTCCCTGCAATGACAAAGAAAGGCAAAGACGGGATCGAATTTGAAATGCATGTATAAAGCACACCTTATGCATCTAATGTAATAAAATCAAAACCTATGTTTATTATGTACTTGTATATTGCAGCTGTTATTTGACGATTAACATTTGAAGCTGTTAACATTTGGTGTCATGCCACATTAAAATATAACTTGGTCAAAAGCATTCTTAATTCATGGCCTTAATTTAATCGTTGCAGTTTCATCTCGTGCACACGCTTTCCTCACGCAGCCGCACACTCCTGAGGTAACAAAAAAAACGGATTCAAACATTCTTTCGAAGAACGAACGAAGCACGAACTTTGGGGAGTAAATGATGACCATTTTCATTTTTGGGTGAACTATCCCTTTTAAATAAAATTTATTATTATTATTATCATCTATTACCGTTATTTTTTGGGGGGCTTTATTGTCATGTCACTTTTTTTTTTTTTTTTTTTTTTTTTTTTTGGCGGGAGAAATATTACTGACGTCACTTTCAAGTCGTTCAATTGTTGCGTTTTGCCCCTTAGAAGTAAACGTTACCCTTCACTTATTTACCAAGGTGAAATTAATGCATAGATGTATACACGCACTCTGTTGCCCTGAAAAAAGTGAGGTTTTGTAGTGCTAATCAATTTAAATAATTACTATAATAATAATAATAATAATAATAATAATTATCATCAAAATAAATACATTTTTGAAAAGCACCCATTTTACAGAAATACTTTTTAAAGTAAATATTGGTATCTCTTAACTCGCACAATAGATTTGATTTATTTTGATATACAAAATATTCAGTCTAGCTGCAAAAGTTCAAATATTTAAATGCACCCGAACCTCAAATCAGAACTCCCGTACTGCACTACATTGGAAATGAAAGCTGTTTGTCGGAAACTGTGGGAAAGGCAGGTTTAGACATTACTTTTGACAGTTTTTGTGAGATTCAACCACTTTAGACAACTGGACTCCACTTAAGTTCTTTTCAGCCGAGTTTAATGCTCAGAGGCAAGTCAGCTTTTCGTAGGTCGGCTTCGCAAGGAGATCGGCTACGTCATGCTTTAAAAACATTGATTGGTTTGTTTGAGCAGTCACCCGTGTCAACTTCTCAGCCAATGATGTGAGATTTGGTTGGACTGCCTATTTGTGCAAACAAAGGCAGATGGGGGTAGAATGTGTTTTTGGACTTTTGCATTTCCTTCTAATGCAGAAATGACACTTCTCCATTAAACTGTGACTAGATATTTTCAGTGGTTTGATTCCCGTTTGTAATCGGCTTGATTGTGACACGGGTTTCCGTTAACATCCTCCTCCACAGACCACACCGAACAAAGTGTTTCGGTTACACTAAATATCTGAACTTGGCAAGTGTGCTAGAATGTTCTCTCTTGGTTAGTTTGCGTAAGCCACATCATTATCCCCAGATTTATGACTAACAAGCTATATTTGGTGTTTACGTCACACACGCACACCACATGAATGCCCGTGTGAGACACAGGTTGTCGTGTGTGAATGACAGTGATAGTCGGATTGCTATTGTTTTCTGTTGAATGTGTGTGGGTATCAGTGTGCTGGAACTGTGAGTCAGGCCCCGTTTGTCTTTGAGACTGTGTGTCTGAGCACGAGGAGGTTGTGCGGCGTGTGAGAGAGGCCGTATCGGTACACAGCATCTGCTCAATGAGAGCTCTGTGTGAATTCACCCTCCATGCTGTGGACGTCTGGCATGCTCTCTTTTACCCTGTTCTCTCCCTTTCCCTCGCTGAAAATCCTGTGCTTATTTTGGAAATGCCTGGAGGAATAAAGAGGGAAGAGTAAGCTTGTTTGAAAGCAGGTGAAGGATGGAGAGAAAATGACAGTATTTTAAAGTGGAACTGTCTCGGGTGTCCCATAGACTCTGCCTTCTTTATGGTACACGGTTTGAGACCGAGTTCCTAAAAAGAGGGACGGAAAGTGATGTAACTGCTAATTTCATGTGGGGAAAGGGTCATTTTTAAACGCTGTTAACACAATTGTGGGCTTGTTCTTTGTTTCACACGCTGGGTTAGTAATTTAATCCGGGCTAATCGGGGTTTTTTTTTTTTTTTTTTTTTTCAATTCTGTAAACCCTTCATTTATATATTTACAAGATTAATCACACTGATTGGACAAGTAAAGAACTGTGAGCATGTGACTGTTTTTAATAACAGCTTGACATTCACAATCTGTGTGATCGTTGACTTGTAAATCTCCTCTGGTTGTCTTATATACGCTGCAAACCCAAATAAGTTGGGCTAACTCAAATTTAAGAATTTAAAGGGATCACATTTTGAGTTGCATTCATAATTAAGCAGAGCTATCAAGTATTGAGTTACAAGTACTCCTCATGCATGTCAATTGCTCCTAATTTGAAGTATTGAGTTAGCTAAATTGTACATTTTGATAGCAATTAACATAACATTTAGTTCATTAACTTCGAGTTCTTGCAAATCCAATGAGTTATTGTGAAATCTACTATAAAGAAGAAATAACTGAAGGAAACCACAGAGGAGCATTTGTCATCGCTTTTCAGTTTGTTTGTTTTTCCCTTCCTCAGACACTAAACGTAATGTGCAAAAGTTGTACAAGTGCTGTATGAATATTTAATGAAGCAAGCACTGTAGAAGTTTGATTGGTTGCCTGTTAACTCAAATGCTGTAGTGTTTCCACATTCTCTGTACTAAGGCTATTGCTTTTTTTTTTTTTAACCTTTTGCTCTCCTCGTTATTGTATGATCGTCTTATTAACGTAGTTGTGCCAAAGAAATGTGATTACTTATTATTTGAATTTAGAATGGAGAGTCTGAAACTGTAGAGATGCTCTTTTCGTGTGTATATTTAGATAGAGAGAGGTTAATGTATCAGCAGGGGGCAGTATTGGTACAGTCAGAAACGAAACATTTGCTCCCATGTCCTTTTTTAGAAAAACTAAAAGCACATACACTCATACATAAGCATGAAAATGAACGTTTTTCTCACTATTTAACACCCGTTTCTCTTTTCTTCTCAGATCGCCTTTTCTCAACACAGTAACTTCATGGATTTGGTTCAGTTCTTTGTCACATTCTTCAGGTAAGACACTTTGCCCGTGTAATAAACAACCCCACAAATTACTCAGTCTTTGAACTTGTGAAGTCACAGTTGTTTTGACATACTCCAATACAACTAGTTCCATAAAAATGTACAGCGTTTTAGATTGTGGTGTTTGCGGTTTGATATGGCTCTAGGCTCTAATTCACCTCTAGGAGACCTGCTGTAATATGTTATTGATTCAGGAAGTGGGTGGCGTAGACCATATACAGCAAACTCGCCTTGCGTTTCTGTCACGTTCACGCTTTCTCACGTGCATTAAAAATTTTAGTTTGTACTGATTCGCAAACTATGATAATCACTCCAATGTGGTCATGCATCATGCCTAAAACATACACGATGCATACACCGCACGTAACATACTTACTCCAAGTCGTGGCTGTGGTCGGCCGTGGTTCCTCATCATTAGTTATGTCAGCTCAGCCATGATAAATTACACCAACTCTTCATAGCCTTGGTCGGTGTGTGTGTGTGGGGGTGAACTATTCCCAAGACCCAGAGCGAATGCATTTCAGCTCTGCACACACCTGCACTTGCAAGGTATAAACATGCACCTACACTGTTATGATTCCCTCGCATACAGCCCAGTTCTCCTTTACACGGGAGGCGCATCGTGAGCTTTGGCCCCGTTACCATGAGGATACCAACGCTTCTGCTCCTTAGCACACCTGCGGAAGAGAAACTACCTCTAATCCATTAAACATGAACTGCCCCGTGTGTGTGCTTGAGATGTGATCTTGGCATGGCTCCTCGGAACGTGGCTGTTTCATTGTTTTCCATAATGGGACATCCAAGGACCTTAACCGTTGTCTTCTTCCTCTCCATTTCCTGTTATGTCTTGTGTGTAGCTGTTTCCTGTCCTTGCTTCTGGTGGCGGCAGTAGTATGGAAGATAAAACAGAGCTGCTGGGCATCGCGGCGCAGAGAGGTCAGTGCTGTAGCCCTTGTCTCCCTTGTTACCTGTGCAATCTCATTGACTTTCCCTGCTGCATGATAGTCTATCCAGCTTTGTACCAGCCTACTAATGTCACATCAGCATCTCTGGTTGCTGTCAGTCAGGCTGGACGGATCCTTCCACATTTCCGCTAGGTCACGGAGTTGGGTTGGGGTTTTTATTATTTAAAAAAAAAAAATTTTTTTTTTATGGCTGATGTTTTGAGAGGAGGGTGGTTCATGTTATGTCATAATATAAAGTACATGCTTGAAAAATGCAACTTTTAATATTACTGAAATCAAGCAAACAGTTATTTACTATACAGTTTTCCTCCAGAATTCTCAATAGTGCTTTTCTATTGGGTATAGACTCATTTATTACCAAGTATTATGTATGCCTCATTCGCATTTTCACAGTATTTCTTCAAATTTACAAAAAAACATATTGATTTTGTCATTTGAATTTGGAACAGACATAAGGGGAACTAGCATTTCTGGTTTGGGCTGCACCAACCACTCTTATTTAAAGGGTTCAGCTACTAAATACTTTTTCATTTACTCACCCTCATGCTGTTCCAAACCTGTGAGACTTTCATTCATCTTCGACAGATATTTTATTGAAATTTGAGAGATGTTCCTCCATTGACAGCCTACGCAACTACAAAGAGATTGTAAAAAATAATATATATGAATTTTCTTTTATATGACGAAAAGTGTATGTGTTTGAATATATGATTGATTGAATATATAAATAATCATTTAATATAGGCTTTTATTCACACATTAGCACATGTATTACACACGCATCAAACTCTTAATTTTAGCAGAGTTTAATGCTTTTCTATGCTAATTTAGAAGTGTTGCATAATATTTTTTTGTGCAGGATAAAGTGGGAGATTTAGTATTTACTCTCCCTTTCGAGTGTCATGACAAAGCATGCTGGGAAATGGAAATCCCTGCCCAGGTTCAGAAATTTAAGTTTCTAAATATAAGGAATGAGTTCATAAAACTCAAAACGGTGAAACCATTCAGATCATTTCAAATGTGTCGGTTTTGTGAACTCAAAAGAAAAAAGTTCTAAATACTTTAATTAAACGCATTAGTTCAATCAAATTAACTGAGTTTTCCCTACTCAAACCAATTATTTTGAGCGTTAGGGTTTGTAATGAAGTCAATGTTCATCAATGATCTAATAGCTGCACTCAAATTCATGAGCAGAAGTTGAAATGCTGTGCATTTCAGTTTATCCTGTTAAAGTCAATTCTGACTTTTGCCTTTTAGTTACCTGTGAAACAAGTTTTCCTTAATGATTAATCATGAAATAATGGGTATATTTATGTAAATGACTTTCAGAAACTTGGAAATTGAGGTTCCATAAATAAATAAAATGTCATTTACATGCTTTTTGTAGCTTTATTAATATTTTCTGATACACACCCGGGCTTAAACAGTGCATATGTGCTTTGAAGAGCTGTTAAAAGTCATTGACATAATCATCCTATATGTGTAAAAGAACGAAGGATGAGCTTATTGATGCAATTCAATCAATCTGCTGTTTTATTCCAACCGTTACTCCCGGTTGGAGGCTTTCGTGAATATTTAGTCTGAATGTAGAATGGTTTCAAGTGTTTTTTTTTTTTTTTTTTTTTTTTTAAATGATCGAAGAAAAATGATGTAGAACCAAGTTGTAATGTAGTGCTCCTTTACTTCTCAACTAGGTTAAAGGGATGGTCCCCCCCCCCCCCCCCCCCCCCAAAAAATAGAATTTTGTCATTACTCGCCCTTAAATGGTTCCAAACAAATTTCCTTCTTCTGAACAAAAACTAAATTAAATATGAAAGATATTTTAAAGAATGTGGGTAACCTGACAGTTGCTGGCTTCCATAGTAGGAAAAAAATACTATGGGAGTCAATGGATACCGTCAACGGTCTTTTGTTCAACAGAAGAAAAACTCATACAGGTTTGAAACAACATGAGGGTGAGTAAATGATGACACTGGTTTCATTTTTGGGTGCACTACCCTATTAAGTTGTTACTTGAGCACAGCTTGTTCAGACGGCCCCTGCTGATCACAACTCCTCTCAAAACGGGCAGATATTGGCCAATTAGTGGGTATATCTGTTACAGTGGTTTTCTACACCTAGCTTCTGAAAATTAATGTTCCTCTAGGGGTTTTGAAATAGTCCAATATAAACTTGTATTTTTTGATGAGCTCTAATTCCAGTTTTAAACATGATATACCATTAATGTGGCTTTAACAATTTGTTTGTCACCAATTAATTTATTACATTGTGGTCAGTTTTATTAAAAAGAAGAAAAAAGTCCCTGGAATGTGAACCTTAGTTTTACAGCCCCCACAGAGACTAAAGAGGTTTGGTTTTGAAAGGTTTCAAGAGGCCACTTTGAGCCACACAGGGGTGTTTATAAGGGCTAATGTGAGTGTCTTTTAAAGGACCCTCTTCACCATTTGGCTTAGTGAAGTGCTCTCATCCAATAAAAAGTGGTAATACTTTTTCCTCTTTCACACAACAATCAAACACGCATTCATATGCGTACCTACACATCACTTCCTATCTCACCCTTGCACGTTAAAGTTTTGCACTCTTCTAACCCTTGGCTTCAAGCATGACTTTTACTAATGAGCTCCATGGCAACCAGACATAGAGGGCTAATTTAGGGCTAGCATAACCCAGCAGACAGACTAAAGTATTCTTGAGTCAAAGATGAAAAGGGGGTTTCAAGCATACAAAATGAGTAATGCAGCTTTAAAAAACGTCCATACGTTTGGATTTCATGTCACCTGTAAATAAAAAATTAAACAAGATTCAAAATCATTATGATATATACATGATGAATGATCATTATTGTTTATTTACAGGTGACGTGAAATCCAAATGTATGGACGTTTTTTAAAGCTGCGTTTTTTATTTATATAGATTACATACACGCATATAAAACATGCATATGTGTTTTATTTTTGTATTTTTTTTTTTGTACTGTGAAATTGTTTCTCTTCACATAGCATTTTATATTATATTAAATATGATTATGAATGATCTGTCAACATCATAAAGCTGTGTGCGTGTGTGTCCTCTGTTTGAACACCAGCGTCCCGTTTGAAGGCTTGAAAAACCATCGGAGGGTTGCTCAGATGTTGAAACTATAATTGCAAATCAGAAGTGACCTTTTCTCAAAGCGCTGTGAGTGTGTGAGTGTGTGTGTGTGTGTCTGCGCGCAAGTAATTACACAGAATTCCTCCGGAGGTGCTCTGAAAGAGTTTCCAGGTAAATCTTTCAGTGATAAATATCACAAGCCTTGCAGGGAGAGAATGTATTGTGAACCAAAAATCAAAGATTCGGGTTATCAGTTTTTCAGGCACTGTCCTCTGTAATTGTTAGATATGCAAATGAGGGCCACTCAGCCGAGATGAGCTGATGCTAAAAGACTACAGATTTATTTTCTTTAATCTTGTGACTGACTCTGTGTCATTCAAAGAATATTACAAAAATGTTCCTTTTTGAAATTTATATTTAGTCCCATTTTAAAATAAGACCGTAGTGTAACAAATCCAGGATTCATCACCAAACACGTAGGGACATGCTATGTTTGTGTGCACATGGAGCATGATGAAAATGCCTTAAATTATGAACCAATTAAATTAACCTTATTTTTTTTCCCCTAACCCCGAACACACTATTTTACACACACGCGCACACACTCTTATACACACTAGCTCTTGCACCTTTATTGATGAAGCCGTGAATTAAACTGACAGAGAGTGGCTTGTGAATTAGCCGTAGTGGGAATAGCTGTCGATATTCTCTGTCCAAGAGTGTGTGCGCTGTAATGAGGTGGCATGATAGCTGGTGTCTCGTGTGTGTGTGTGTGCTCCTTTTGCAGTGGGTACAAATGCATGTTTCCAACTCTGCCCAAGGTATTTTTTTTTTAAATGGCTGTATAGTTCATATGTATATAGTTCATATGAAGAATCAATTCTTTAGCCTTATTATCTGACTTTATAGCCATTGTATAACGAGAACCTGTAACTTTAAAAAATCCTAACTTTCCCCTCAGTGTTGATTCAGGGTGAAAATGTGACATCATTTGAGCATATGTGTTCAGTCTATAGGTGCTTTTTGTTTATTTACAAAGTAACATCGCCAACTACTGGCCTGGCAGCATAAAACGGCATTTTTAGTCATTTTTGCGGATCCTGACTGGGGGGTTTGTTTTGCTTTTAATGGTTTTTGTACATTTTCATGTAAACGTACCCTTTAAATTTGGGAATGGAAAAATTCTCAATGTAGCAAAATGAAAGGTTCAGCAGCATTCACGTTTAACTAAATCATAAAGGTATTAATGAATCACAAAGTAATAACGCAGCACTGTTGCACATTCTACAGGCTTACAGTTCCAGTGTATGAATCTCTCTGAAGGGAACGGTCTTCAGAAAAGTTTCTATGGCTATTTTTTTTTTTTTTTTTCTATCATAACCTCCATAAAATGGCTAATGTAGTGTTTATAAGTGCAGTGCAGCTTTGTAAACAGGGTTTCCTGGGGTAACCACTATATTTTGGCTGTTCCATAAGCCATTCCTACTGACAGATTATACATTTGTGCACACATCCCATTTTGTCTCCATTATTTTACTAAAAATTGTTTAAAGGCTGAAATGAGGTTCATCATTTATATTTATTTATATTTATTTTATATTTATATATTTTTTTTTTTAATTGTTTGTAGTTTAGTACACAACTTTAGTATAAAGTTGCTGCCTTGACCTTAGTAATGTTAAAATATGGGGCAAATTTTAATCACCTTCTTTCATCGGAAATATTAAACGGACTAAAAAATAGTTGAATCTCATAACTTGAAACGGAAGAGAAAAAAAAAGTTGAAATTGCTTAATTTTTCACATTCCTTTTACTCATCAAAATAAGTTGCAATGACTCCCTGATCATCATTTTTTTACAGAGTTGGCACACATTGTCCTACCCTGCTCATACTGTATATTTTATTTGTGCAATTCTTAAATTGCCTTTAAATTTAATTTTAAAAACCCTGCAGATATCCTGGGATTTAAGTAAGCTGCAAAATTTTCTCAAAGAAGAAACCGCTTTTGGCCACCAATGTGTACACGTCAACAAAGTATTTGATTTTTAGAAATTCAACCCACCCCATTCATAATGAACTATTTTAGATGAAGTAAGTTAGATACTGTTGTTAGATACCTGATGCAAATTAAAAAAACCTTGTGCTGTTCTTTTTTGTGGCACATATCCTTCTAAAGAGTCCCAGAGAAACAAGCAGCTGTTTATTTTTAGTGAGGTCCCTGATTATTTCAGTGTGATCTTAACATTTCAGTGCAAATTGCTTTGTGAACCTGTCACAATGAAGTGCAGACTCTACCATTAAAGGATGCTGCAATTAAAAAAATATATATTGTACTTAAAAGGAAAACCGTAACTCGAGTGAGTCTAGCAAAGCTTCTAATTTCATGTGGGAAGAGGATGTTTACATAGAATTTGTATTACATTGCTTTTGTCTAATATGATATGACTTAACAGCTTTACCACTACATTTTCAGGGAGAGAATTGTTTTTTTTTTATTCTTGATTTCTCTTTTCCCAGATCTGCCTTTTCAAGTTAGAGTTTTGGTGTGGAAAGGGTCAGTGATAAACCCCACTTACTTGTCCGGGAGACAAATGTCAGTCATGTATGCCGAGTGATGGCCAATCGTCCTCTTTGTCGTCTTGATGATCTGCAGCTGGTCTTTTGTAGTGGCAGATGCAGCCAAAATGAGAGAATAATTGATGTTGGCAGAATTAATTTTCATCTTTTTTCTTCTTTTTGAATACTTATCAGAATTAATTCTGTCAACATCAGTTATTCTCTCCATGATAATTTTGGTCAAAGATTTGTGAGAGGTGGACAGTGCTTTGAAGGCAGTCACATTCTTGCGACCATCTGTAGCCTGACAAGACTGATGGATTTTTTTCAGCTGAGATTGTATAGCTCGAGACTTTGACAGAATATTTATTTTTCAGCACAGGGAACAGTAGGACAAAAATGTCAGAAATGTGAAAATCGGCCAAAATCCTGGGACAATTGGTAAACGTACTCTTGCTCTGTTGCCAGAGAGACCAGGTTTGTCCCCTTCTGATGTCTTTTTTTTTTTTTTTTTTTTTTTTTCTCTTGAAAAAACCTTGTCCACTGTGTTCTTTATTGTTGAAGAAGCCATTCACAATGGAAAGGTTTGAGCAAAAACTGTAGTCCTAGCATGAAAACTGCTAGTTTGGCAGCAGGGGGTCTCTGACGCTTGGAGAGATGTTGTTTTTTTTGTTTTTGTTTTTTTTCTTTCTTCTTCATAAAAAATGGCAGAGCCTTGCAAACAGTGCACTTGCTTAGTTTCTTTGTACTGTATTGTACATAGCCTCATCTCCTTTCCCAAGACCTCTGTTTTTTGAAAGCAATGTCCTCTGGGTGTTTTCTCGAGTTTTATTTAGCAGTGGTTTTGGTTTGGGATGCACTTTTCTCACCAGCATAAGATTGAACTGTCATTGCAGTCAGTTCTGTGGCGTTAAAACACTCCTCAGACTCTTCACCTCAGCGCTAATGTTTTATTTGTGTTGACACATTTTACGTTTCGCCTGTGAGATGATTAAGAGAAGCATTACATGATCGGAACTCCTCGAGGGCAAACAGCCCCTATCGTACTCGAGCAGTCATGCTTTATTTTGTTCCGTCTCTGTTTGAGAACATGAACAAAACTGAATATGACTATCTGTTTTGTAATTGGGGAGTTTGTGACTCAGGGTTGTATGATTAAATAGCCCATGATTATGGCAGACTATATTAGTAGCGATGAGCTGAATTATTCTGGGAGATTTTTATTTGCCATTTTGCTGAAAACAAAGTTAATTTAGTTTTTAAAGTTTACATTTAAAATGGTCCAAATTCATGACTGCACACTGCATTACCATCTAATCTACTGCATTTATGAGTCGTTTCACCATTTCACAATGTTTATTAATTTGTTTATTTTATTTATTTATTTTTTAATAATTTTGGTAATCAAACAGTTGACTGTAGTCATTGACTTGCATGCATTGTAAGGGGAAAATACTATGGAAGTCAGTGGATATTGTCTGGTTACCGACATTCTTTAACATATCTTTTGAAGAAAGAAGCTCATACAGGTTTGTGACAACTTGAGTGAATAAATGACAATTTAGATTTTTGGGTGAACCATCCAGTCAAGTGGATTCAAAACGCCCAAATCATTCCGCCCTAGATATTTCACACACAAAAGAGAGCGAAGTCATTTTTCAGCTTTTTATAGCTTTAAATACCGCAAATTATATTGCAGAAAAACAAAAATATCAGGGCTTTTTCTATATCTTGCAGTACCACCACAGATCATCGCCAAGTCACAGCCCATGCACCAGTGCTCTTCAAGTGTTCATGCTTGAGACACGGTGCAACACTACAGCCAGGAAGTGCAATGATGTTGTGATATAATTCAATGAAAGTACAGATTTATAGTTTCACAGACTTTTTTTTCCCCCCCATTTTTGCTTAGCTTTTTCAATAATTCGTCTTGGTAATAGTTTTAGTTGACAATAATAACCTTGGAGAGGAGGAGCTGGAATGATTAGGATAGAGATTGCAATGAAAATAGAGGGTGGAAGAAGGACATCATCCGTTTTTTGCCACATTTTCTCTCAGTCAGCACTGAGACTTTCTCCTCCTCTCCCTCAATCTCTCTCTAGCTTTCATTTCTTTGCTCTCTCTACTTTCTCTCTTCACTCTGTATTCCTTCAGAGGATTGAGTGTAAAAGCTTGCATCAGCCTCCCCCTTTCGGTTTGATGAAGGGATGCGGGTGTGTAGGAGCTCACCCAGTCCTGTATGTTTTTGTTTTAACTGTTGTAGTAGCCAAGTTCGTCAGGCTCTTGGTACCTCTCGATTGGAGGTCAGATTCCCTCTGCAGTAATACGGTCTTGCTTTTTCACCCACACACAATCGCAAACAGTTGTTTAGTTGGTTAAAAAAAAAATTGACAGTTGTTTCTCACACACACACACACACACGAGAAACACACTTTCCCACCCACCATGTGTAATGGATGACTCGACAATAAAAACACTGATTTCAGCATATGGTCCAAGTGAACTAATCTTAACAATCTGTTGCAGTAGAGAATTGGATACCTAGAAATGGTGCTGCACTGGCATCAAAATATTTCTCTGTAATAGATCTAGTCTTTACTGATCCCTGTGCCACCGTGAAGGCAACGGGTTATTACAGCAAAACAGTTCAGTAAATACCAGAGGGACTCGTTGGCACAAGCTTTCCTTATCCACTCATGGCAATCAAGAACCGGCTGCAGCTTCAGACTGATTTAAGATGACAAGCAACGTGGGCATGCCTGCCTCCTTCGTAGCGCTCCGGCCCACATCCACTGCACCGAAATGCCATGGTTAACGAGAACATTCTAGTCATTACGGTTCATGCAAGGCTCTCCTGTATTCCCTTATCTTATCACTCCAATATCCCTCAGAGCACAATTTCGTTTTGCTTTGATGCAACAAATGAGCATGGGTTTATCTTGCCAGACTTTATAGAACTGTTGACCTGTTTCTAAAATAAATACTAACCAGTGGCGTGCGGCAAAACGAATGGCAACAGTGATGTTATTTTGGGCAGTTTTCCGCCTTTTTGTCTTCATTTTGCACGTCCCATGCCAAATACTTTGTATATTTGCTCATCTTTGTAGAGTTCTGTAATTTACAAGGTAAAACCGTGAATACTTCAATCACATTCACCATTGCTCTAAATGACTGGATTTAGCCTGTGAAATTTCATAAAGATGTAGTATACAGGTGCTGGTTTCCATTCAAAAAGTGAAACTTGTATATTATATTCATTCAATACACACAGACTGATATATTTCAAATGTTTATTTTTTTTTAATTTTGATGATTATAATTGACAACTAAAGAAAATCCCAAATTCAGTGTTTCAGAAAATTAGAATGTTACTTTAAAACCAATACAAAGAAAGGATTTTTAGAAATCTTGGCCAACTGAAAAGTATGAGTATGTACAGAACTCAATACTTAGTTGGGGCTCCTTTTGCCTGAATTACTGCAGCAATGCGGCGTGGCATGGAGTCGGATCAGTCTGTGGCTCTGCTCAGATGTTATGAGAGCCCAGGTTGCTCTGATAATGACCTTCAGCACTTCTGCATTGTTGGGTCTGGCATATAGCATCTTCCTCTTCACCATAGATTTTCTATGGGGTTAAGGTCAGGCGAGTTTGCTGGCCAATTAAGAACCAGCATACCATGGTCCTTAAACCAGGTACTGGTTGCTCTGGCACTGTGTGCAGGTGCCAAGTCCTGTTGGAAAATGAAATCTGCATCTCCATGAGGTTGGTCAGCAGCAGGAAGCATGAAGTGCTCTAAAACTTTCTGGTTTATGGCTGCGTTGACGGCAAGCAACGTGGATTGTGTGCCTCTCCTCTCTTCCTCCAGACTCCGGGACCCTGATTTCCAAAGGAAATGCAAAATTTACTTTCATCAGAGAACATAACTTTGGACCACTCGGCAGCAGTCCAGTCCTTTTTGTCTTTAGCCCAGGCGAGACTCTTCTGACGCTGTCTGTTGTTCAAGAGTGGCTTGACAAGGAATGCGACAGCTGAAACCCATGTCCTGCATACGTCTGTGTGTAGTGGTTCTTGAAGCACTGACTCTGGCTGCAGTCCACTCTTTCCCCACATGTTTGAATGGGTTTTGTTTCTCAATCCTCTCCAGGGTGCAGTTATCCCTATTGCTTGTACACTTTTTTTTTTTTTTCCTCCCCTACCACATCTTTTCCTTCCCTTCGCCACTATTAGCTCTGTGAACAGCCAGCCTCTTTTGCAATGACCTTTTGTGTCTTGAACTACTTGTGCAAGGTGTCAATGGTCATCTTTTGGACAACTGTCAAGTCAGAAGTCTTCCCCATGATTGTGTAGCCTACAGAACTAAACAGAGACCATGTAAAGGCCTTTGCAGGTGTTTCGAGTTAATTAGCTGATTGCAGTGTGGCACCAGGTGTCTTCGATATTTAAACTTTTCACAATATTCTAATTTTCTGAGATACTGAATTTGGGATTTCCCTTAGTTGTCATTTCTAATCATCAAAATTAAAAAGTAAACATTTGAAATATATCTGTCTGTGTAATGGTAAATGGACTGCATTTATATAGCGCTTTCACAGACCTATGGCCACCAAAGCACTTTACAATTTTTGCCTCACATTCACCCATTCACACACACATTCATACAATGAATTAATATAATATACTAAAGTTTCACTTTTTGAGTGGAATTGGTGAAATCAACTTTTTGATGATATTCTAATTGCATGACCAACACCTTTATATTTTGACAGCTAGCATTTGAAATGGATACTGCAATCCAAATTCAAAATATTGGAAAGAGCCCCCCCAAACCCCCCCCCCCCCCCCCCCCCCCCCGACTCTGCTCGCATGGGTTGCCAGATTGAGGACACGCAACAGAAATGAGGACAATTGACAATGGAAGGCAATGAGTTGATTTATCTGCGTTTTAATATGCCAAGTCATAAGAGCTTATTAGATGGATACCAAAGCTTTTTAGGTCGGGTAGAATCTGCTATCTCTGACTCATTTCGTTTGTTGGCTTCCATGGGTGCAATATGCCAACTGATTACGCCAACTGACAGTTTGACAGTGCAAAATGAGTTTTACACCAACTGGTAATCCAGGGTGTCAAAATACTATTGGGTAAATTGGCAGTGGGCGGGATCACAAAGGCCAAAACAAAAACAGTCATTCTGACACGGAATGCACATTTCAAAGTGGAATAACTGGCTTTAGCATTGTTATTCAATGAAACGGATGTCTGAGCTTAGCGTGCTTCCTAAATATCTGAAACTTGTGGTATTTTTATGCTTTAAAAGATGTCAAAAAAATTATATACAGCATCTTCAAATTAAATTCTGTTTAACTGGGAGTTTTGCGTGAGGGCGAAAAAAGTTCTTAACAGATTTTGCTCTCGTTTAGGTTTATCCGACGATTTTGCTGCATTGACCAGTAGAAAGCTCTTTGGTTTGAAAGTGACTTCTGTGTGAGTGGTGCTTCACCTTTTTGTCTGAAATTTTGCCAAAATTTCAATAATGTGGCTGGGCTTTAAACTTAAAGTGGGTTTGCACTTGAGAATTAAATTTTGAACTAATTGAAACCATGCAGTCAACATGTGTAGTGTTGCATGTAGCTTTAACTGTTTGAATTGTATCAATTGATTATTTGTTGGTATTCCTTTTTGCACTGAATGCTAACTGATCCAATGCTTTTCATGTGTTAATTTTTGCAAAAATCTCTTTGGCATTCAGGGGAGATCTCATTTTTGGAGGTATGATCTATTTTTAAATGGTCATCTTCTAGTGATGTATTCAGCTGCCAGGGTCATGCACAAATATCAGACTTCAAATGGTTACAAAGCTGGGAATGTCAGTTTTAAAAGTGATTTTCAGGGTTAAAAAAGTTCAAAGAAATTCATAGAAAGGCATGATAGAAAGGTCATCTAAATCTTCAGTCAGTACATTCACTAGACATTGCTTTTTTGGGTTGAGTCAATTTCAAAATTCTTGTCTAGTAATTATTCTTTGAGATTCATTGGTCAAAAGACCCCCCCCCCCCCCAAAAAAAATCCTGAAATGGTGACCGACAGACTGCAGGTTGTCGGATGGCTTTTGTTTACAAAAAGAGAACAGAACCATTTTCTAGCTATGAATCATATGTAGACACTTTGGCAAACACTTTCAATATGGATATAATTAGCAAACACAGTGTTACGGATCAAACCACCTCAGAAAGCATGTTGTAAATTATGGAAAACCAAAATTCAGATGTCTGTAGCTAAACTGTTTAGCATGTGAGTTGTGGCTAAAGAAACCAGTCTCTTTGCACTTTGTGCATTTCTCTTTCTGTCTGCTGCAAGGCAGTGATATTAATTCCACTAATCTGCAGTCTCAGGGGCTTGTGGGAGTAATTAGGCAGTTGGATTACGGCTCATTTGGGGGATTATATTCCTGCATTAATCTCTCACAGTGGCCCAGGTTTATCTCTGGTTGGTTGGATGGCTCTCTCCCATCCTGTCATGTTCCTCCCACTTGTAGCCTTTCTCTCTCTTGCACTCTGTTGCTGAGACGATTAGATGTACAATACCATTATTTTTACAGGCAGTCTCAGAGGCAACTAAATGATTTATTTTTTGCAACTTTTTTTTTTTCTCTCTTGACAATCAGACATCGATCTATGGCTGTGTGCACAGTGCTTCAAAGTCCAATCTTTAGGACTGACTGTCCCCACTGTCATTTTACAAGTGATGAAATCAGATCAAGTTGTTCAGACAGGGGTGTGAATCTATTCGCTACATCTACGCGGGTTGCCCTACTAATGACTTTAGCGTCCCCACGTTGCCAGAAGACATGAGAGCAGCTGTCATTTCATCGGAGGATGGAAGATGTTTTGATATTTCACAGCAGTGCTGAACTCATGAGACGCGTTTAGGAATCATAAGTGTCAAATGTTTTCAAACCATATGGATGGGGTTTAGATTAGGGAGGCAACATATGATTTTGATAATCAATTAATCTGTCTTTTTAATGTCTAAATGATGGGATTTAAGAGTTATTACAACTTGCCCAATGTTGTCCTCAAAGAGTGCGATTATCTTCATCGGCTGCGCTATATACATTGTGCAAAAATTTAAAAAATATATATATTACATTATAAAACTTGCCCACCATAATGAAGTAAAACAAAACCAGACTATACGCATTCACTTATCTTAATATAGTAATTATATTACTTTTATATCCACAACAATCCCTTTTTACTGGAAAGTACATTTACAGTACACTTACTGTATATGACTGCAAGCTGCATAACTCTATAGGCTATATGCGTTTGAGTTTGACAACTTGGAATGTACACTACTTTTGCAGCAACTTGCTCAGTGTCTTCCACTTTACAGTAGTGAATGACATGAACTAAAAGCATCTGAAACAATGGCGAGCCTTGCAGATGTTTTCAATATACAGTGTGCATGCATAATCAAATTTTCTGTCCTTTTCATTATTTATCTCTTTTTAATGATTGCTTGTTGCAGCCCTAGTTTAGATCTTTAGATTTTCAAACAACAAATTGATTTAAGTCAGACCCACCAAAAAAATCATATTTGCTGTCTGCCTCTACAAAGCCTGTGTAAACCAGTGTTGTGTAGAAGAAATCTACAGAACCCCATGAACCATGAGACAATCCAAAACTACATTGCTTAAAAGCAGCTGGGCTTTGCTGGGCTTGCTGGATTTCCAGCTGATCTCCTAGACTGACCAGCTGACAGAGGCCCTGTTTATACCTGGTATTAAGATACGTTTTGGTCGATTGGATCTGACGAGGGAAACTAATTCCCATTTACACCTGGCATGTTAATCCATATCTCTTGTCCACTTTCAACCTCTTCTGTCTTTATTTCTTCGAGGGGAGGATCTATGGGTGGATATTTAATTTTTTTTCCAGATTTTTTGTTTTAATGGACAACAAGCTTGTTCAATTTACATATGAACGCACCCGGAGATGAAGGAAAAATGTAGAGCAGCAGCTTTCCTTTCGGTTGTTATAACCGCAAAACGGCGCCAAACCCCGTGAATGCGTCTTAGAAATCAAGAATGGTGAGAGAACAAGTTGGTAAGTTTCTCGCCTTCAAACCGAACTTGGTTCTCCAGCCGACAAAGTTTAAATCCTATCTGGCTAGCGCGCATCTCATGTTTACGCATTGGGTCAGTAGGTGTAGAGTAGGCAGTCTTTTGTGGCTATTTGAACAAATTCGCCCACATGAGCATTTACGCTACGAAAAAAAATTCGGTCAATGCGTATGACTACCTCCAGAAGTGGCCGAAAGTGGGTAAGCTCATTTTACATCCTGTATTTAGTGTCGTCCACTTGTGATCAGATTGACCAAAACACTTAATACCAGGTGTAAAGGGGGGGTTTCAGAGTTTCAGCCTCAGATGGCACACCCAGGGAATGTTGGTTGAACATCTGCTCCATATGGAGTTTCAAAGTCATCATCTTATTGAATTCTAATCCATCCAAGAGTTTTACATGCCGGTCTGTTATTGTAAGGACATTGACGTGACATTTTCACACCCCTAAACAGAACACTAACCAAGGACCGTCTAAGAGGCCATCTGACTGACATGTAAAATAACCAATCACAGTTCATTTTGTTTAATGAAAGCTTCTATGGAGTCCAGACCTCCAGAACTAGCTGACAAGTGACCAAAACCCCTCAAAAACCACCAATTCAGACTAACTTGGAGAAACTCTTTTGGGGATTGATATCGGTGCATCCTCTTGTTTCAGCACACAGCCTGTCTCAGATCAGTATTCAGCGTGGCTATACCTCACCATCTGATTCAGCACCGCTTCTCTCCTGAAGGTTGATTGAAAGATCTCTCTCTTTTCTCCACTCTCCACATCCATCTTTACCCCTCTGCTCTGTCTCTTTGGATATGCCTTATATTCCTGACGGTAGTTTAAAGCACACATCAGTAAATATGCACTTTGATGTGCTGCAATGGGACCGTGTGGGTATGTGTGTGACAGTTGCTGTGCTCCCCGGAGCGCTTGTTCCCTCTCTCTCTCCGTCTCTGTCTCTTTCTCGCTCTCTGTGTGTCTGTCAGTCCGTCTGTCTCTCTATAAGATTCTGATGTGTGTGTTGGGCCAAGCATTCAAACAAGGACGGACAGATACACAACACACACACACACATTAAATGACTTGTGGTTCCTGCTGAGAGGAATGGCAGTTGGACGATGGGGATTTCTAATTGAGTGGTTTGCTGTGAAGCTTGTTTTGCTCTTATCACTCGCTCTATCTGGATTTCTCTTACACGCACATACTGATTCAGATTACTGTCGTCATCGTTATAAACATCAGAACAAGAGACATTCCTGTGGGAGCATTTCAGATGTTCAAAAACTTTCAATTCAAAATGTTTAACTTAGCGAAAGCTGTATTAAAAATGCTTCTTTGAATTTTACCAAACGAACAGTAGAAGGTTTCATTTGTAAATGTGGATGGAGAAAGAACTGTTTATAACCGTACTTGCAGTACATTGGATACAGACACAACATAGACCGAATCCATCATGTCCCTATCACTGAACCCCAGTATTTGTATAGTTATTTGTCTACCAATATTTGTTGACAGGCATTTGAAGATGCTTCCATGAAGAACTTGAGCACAGCTCATCAAATTAATATGGGCACTTGTGAGATGCTTCATACCGGTTTATAACCCTTTTCATTTTTTTTTCCCATTATTGGATCATTTGTGCCAATGTGTTTGCATCCTTTTTTTTTTTTTTCTCTCCTGAGATATAAGCAAAGTGTAATCAGTTATACTTAACGAGCATTTGATCTGTTCTCTGTACCCTCTCTCTCTTTCTCTCTCGGTCTCTGACGGTTAAAAGGCTGTGCAGATATACGGTTCCCTTTTGTTTGACTTCGTAGATGGTCCTTTTATCCGTTTGTGCTCACAAGCTTGTTTCAATCTGGCCTTCTCTCTTTTAAATTCAGCATGCATCTCTTTCATGCCGTGTCGTTTCAACATTCACCTTTATATTGATCTCTGTTTTAACGGCGCACAGAGCCGTATGCGCGTGTTTTGTGTGAGTGTAACTCTGTCGGATAATCTTTCTCTTCTCTTCCTCAGCAACTCCTGAGAGAAATGCAGCAGATGGCCAGCCGACCATTCGCCACCATCAACGTCGCCTTGGAGACGGACGAGGAACCGCCAGACCTGATTGGTGGAAATGTGAAGGTTAGCGTGACCTTTCGTATGGTGACATCAGAGTTGGCTTTAAGAGGGAGTGCAGTTACTGCATATGTTAATGTCACGAACGAACTGGGAGCTGAGTCACTGGCTCTGTTCCCAAACCTAGTGAGCTGCGTCGCTGTCTGCTGTCTACTGCCTTCCAAGACGGCAACCTAATAAAGTCGTTTGAAACTCTACAGCAGCAACTCTCTTAGGCCTGGTCACTTGTGCGCTTCTAATGCGAAGCACAATATCTCATTAGTCTGTTAATGATTCAATGCTCAAAAGCACACAAATAAATACAGTAGCTCACAGATATGTGGTGCAATAGTCGGTTGCACTCATTCTAAAAACGTGGTGCTCTGCAACGTCCAGTGTCAAGGCGGGCGTACTCTGCAAATTCGGACACATTTATTCATTTGGCAGACTCTTTTTATCCAAAGCGACTTACAAGGGGAGCAGTTAGGGGTTTGGTGCCTTGCTCAAGGACACCTTAGTATAGTTATCGAAGGTGTAGAGAGTGCTGTTTATTCACAATGCCCACCTTCAATTCCTGTCGGTGTGGGAATCGAACCAGCAACCTTCAGGTTACAAGCCCGATTCCTCCCCATTAGGCCACGACTACGCCACCCAGGAGGTCGTGAGGCCATTATGGAAGCTTGTTTCTGCATGGAATAAAACCATTTAAAAGATAATTGTAGTTTCATCTAACAATTCTGACTTTTCTCGCAATTACGAGTTTATCTAGAAATTATGACTTCTCAGAATTGAGAAACTCGCAATTGTGAGTTATGAAGACTGACTTTTTTTTCACAATTACGAGAAATTTAGATTTTCTCACAATTCTGCCTTTTTTTTCTTGCAATTCTTGCTTTGTTCTCGTAATTGCGAGTTTATATCCCACAATTCTGACTTTTTTTTTTTTTTTTTTTTTTTTTTTTTCTTATAATTGAGTTATAAACTCTAGTGTCAGGTAATAAAGTGCATTTCTGAGGGGGAAAAAAAAGACTGACTCGCTTTTTTTTTTCTTTTTCTTTTTTTCCCAAAAATAAAATTCCTGAGAAGGAACAAACCGTACTTATTTGGCCCGGCTTTAGATGAAGCATTCTTTAATTGTTTACTTTAGTTTCAAGGCCTCTTGACCCCTCTATGAGATTTGTAACTAATAACTGCATTACATGGTATTCCAGCTGTATTTGATTTCAAGAATTGCTGCTTTGTAATTACTGTTTTGTAGTGTTTGTTGTCCTAACACTGTAATGACAGCCCTAGAGTGAAGATCCGATTTAGATTTACCTCTTTGCCGAGTTCTCACTCCTACTCCATCAATGTCCTTTGCTCACTATCAAGGCTTAAACGTAATTACAATCCAGCCGTCCTTGATAGCAAAAACCTATAAATGCAGTTATTTCTCTCAAATCTCATAGAAGGGCCCAGAGGGTGCGAGACTTAAACTACACACGACTAAACAAGAACGAAGCGCACAAAAGCTCAGTGGACATCAGAGCATTCGGTGTTGAAGTATGTGGCCTCTGACACACTGTCTACCTTCTCGCTCACTCACTCGCCGTCGCTCGTTTTCTTTTTTAATTATAAGAGTTAATTAAACAGAACCTGGCTTTTGCTTGCTCAGTCTGGTTGCCTCAGATAATCGCCTGAGCGGAAACGTAAGGGGCGCACATATAAATACTTACATTCGGCGAGACGCCCCTCCATACTCATGCCGTTGCTGTCGTCGGCTGTAATTGAATTTTACTAGGAGTTTCTTCTTTTTGTGTGCTGGAAGAGTAGGTGTGTATGGCGTTAAAGATAAATGGCGTTCCCCCCTTGCTCTGAATTGACAGTGGGAAAGTGCAAGGAGGAGCGAGATAGAGAAGACTGAGGGGGTGAACTGGCCTCGGTAGGATAAGTGGTTTGATGAGAAGAATATGTGAAGAAAAGGAGGAATGAATATTCAAGTGTGCTGTACAGAGGGAGAATGTGTGAATGGGGGTAGGAGAGCCGCAGTAAGCACACAAACACTCAGTCATTGAGCAGTCTTTTTGATGCATGCGCGCTAATACCACGCATACACACAGCACACACTGGGGAAACTCGGCAGTTAAGCTAAAAGAACAAGTTTGTGTGTGTGTGTGTGTGTGTGTATATATATTTATAAAAGAGTTTATGTAAGACTTGGGACTAAGGGCAAAATGAGTGTGAAATGGGTCAAAGTTGGAATATGATTTGTGCGTGTGTTCCAAAACAAAAGGTCATGTGCTTTCAGCTCTGCACCACATGCATTAACATGTAATGCTTATTTTTTTGTGTGTGCAAGTGCCTAAAAAAAAGGATGGTATTCTTTGAAGTGCAGTGACTTGAAATATAGCCAATACACGGGTATGTTATATTTAAAAGGAATAGAGTTTATCTAAGTTTTTCCTACAAAATGCCGTTTGGTGCAGTGGTTTTACCACGGTTAAGAAGTGAATTGGGTAGGAGTAAAATACAGCAATATAAGATACCACCAGCGATGTTTCCACCTATTTTTATGTGCATATTACATAAAAAAATCGATGGATGGAAACAGAACGATGCAAATAAACTTATGCGGTCAGGATTTCTTTTATGCAATACAAAAACATGCACAAAACTACAATGGAAACCGAATAAAGTCCTTGATGCACATCATAAAAGACGCGACTTTTCGACGGGACGGCATAACTGGACCAACCAACCGATCCGTCATCTGAAATGCTGTTTTGTTCATTCTGAAATCTACTACAGCAGCTTCCATTTTTCTTTGGTGGCAATTTATCAGGAAGTGACAATTTTGTTCTCTTCGACTCACTGGATGGAAACGGTGCTTTTATTCACAAATGTTTGATGTGATATTCCTAATTTTAGTTAAATTCACTGCTTTGGGTGGAAAAATGGCGGACTCAGGTGTGCATATCATATACTCAGTTTTTGAACTGCCTTGACCATGTGTTTTTACTGTCATTTATCTGTAAATTGGGGTTCAAATGTCAGAAGCCACAGTGAAAATCTTCGTTTGGAATAAAGTAGAAATCTGCAACTTAAAAATTCTACTTGAAAATTCAACTTTGCTATCCATGGAATAAATTACTTAAAATATAGTACAATAGAAAAGTTATTCTAAATTGTAATATTTCAAAATAATACTTAATAAATGCAGCCTTGGTGATCATAAGAGACTTCTTTTAAGAATTTTACTAAAACCTTACCCACCCCAAGCTTTTGAAGTTTCACTCATTTTACTGTGCTGGTAATATAATTTGCAAGAGAACTTTTGTATTAAATGGGGGAGGCGGAATGTAAAATTGACAATTTTTCAAATGTGTTTTTTTTTTTTTTTTTTTTTTTTTTCCCCCCATTCTCACAGTCTGTGCCTAAGCCCATAGCTTTGGAGCCCTGTTTTGGGAACAAGGCAGCAGTGCTCTCCATCTTTGTTAGATTACCCAGAAGCCCTGGTGGTATTCCACCTCCAGGACAGTCAGGTGAGTCGGTGGGCCAATGCAATTTGCCCCCACGCTGAGTTCTGAACACTTTTACACTTTCTGCTGCCGCCGAGGCCATTATAATGGCGGTCAGAAACACCTCTTTGTCTTCCTCTCTTCTCAGGTCTGGCAGTAGCGAGTGCATTAGTGGACGTCTCTCAGCAGATGTGTCTGGGATATAAGGAGAAGTCGGGCGGGTTGCGTAGCCGCAAACAGCAGCCATTAGCACAGCCCGCCACCTGCATCTGACATTTACCCCTCGCCCTCTGACCCCTGCCAGGACTGAGTCATAGGAACACACACTTATGGCTGGGTCACATTCACAGGAGCCGCAAGGGGGCGTGGTTTATCGAAGCCAAGTGGATTCTGACTGGAGAAACTGAATCACTTCTGGAACACTACAGGAAATGAACTCCTATGTGACCCTGACTGATAGGACTTGTCCTGGGCCACTTTATGATATTTAACTTATTTCAGTTATTTTATTCTATTTTTACAATCAGGAAGAGGAATCCTTGCACTGCTGCATCTGTTGAAGGCAACACACACACACACACACATACACACACTTCCCTTCTAGAGACAGTCTTTGGCTGCATGGCTATAACAAACACTTACAATACAGGGCGCGTTTTAGAGGCGTGTAGCGCGTCTTTGTCTCTTTAATCTTGGCGGTAGTTATTCTGTCGCCACAAATTGCTTTTATTTCTTAATGATAATTAATTGTGTCTCTCATACGGTGTGCGGTTGGTGCGTTAACACTCTGGAACAAAACGCAAAGAGCTGGAATGTTTACAAGCGTTTGACTTAACAGGTCATCTGTGACGTCTCTCTCTCTTGAGCTTTTCATGTTTGCCCAAATAAGAGAATCTGCATTTTTAGCTTTTTCGCATTCCTTCCTTTCCCTTTTGAATCACCTGCTTTCACACGTCCGTGTGGTGATCCGAGACACGAGTGTTTGTTTGCCGTAATGATAGTTCTGCTTCCGCCATTTACGTCCTCTCTTATCTGAAATCTCAGCCCGTTTCTCAGGCACATTTCAAGGAAAGAGGGAATAAAAGGAGACTGCAGGCAGGCAGCAGTGAACCTTGTTTGGGTTTCTCAAAATGTCAGATGTCATTTTGGGCTGGCGGAGGATTATCTGCATATACAAATGCACAAACCTGGACCTGCGTCGGGTATTCTCGAGGATATGGAGTGGATTGCCTTGTGCGATGGAAAGGTCAGAGATAGAGTGAGCAAATGTGACATTATGAAATCTAAACCGGTGTAAGTGCGTGTAGCAGCGCAGTCATTACATCTTTCATTATCCTGTTTCGAGACTGCACAGGTGAACTGCTTGCCGTTTCTTGGTGCGTTTAGAGTGCCATGAATAAAGGGACACAGGTTGCTAGACCAGAACAAAACACCTAGCACTGACAGCCTACACAGGATGTTATTAATCTGTCCGTGGTCTCAATGGAAAACTCATGTCCTGTGTCACCCATCCAATGCGAATGTAAAGGTGGTTGCAGAGTGAATAATGTAGAGATTTTTTTTTTTTTCTCTCTCTCTTGATCTGTTAGGGCCCAAAAGGGAAAAAAAAAACACACTAAGTGGTCTAATGAAAGGAGCTGGTCTCTCTTCCTTCAGATGGAAGCTAATTCTCTCGATGCTTTTCTCTGTAAGCCTCAAACAGTACTCCTCGCACACCGACTGCACCATCTATATACAGTGATCCTGTAGATACGGAGTTTGTAGTTTGTTAATATATATATATATATATAATGTAGCAGCAAGTGCACTCAAGTTTTCTTTTTTGTACATAGTGATGGACAGTAATGTGAATGCCGTCTCTGTTAAGCAACTTACTGCACTTGGGAGGGTGGAGTAACCCCGGCTTTTGAAATGTGACTGCATTGCAGCTTCTTTTGTATGTAAGATGGCGAATGTCATGAACAAACTTTAAACTAGCTGCCTACTTAAAAGAAAAAAATAGGACCTGAGAATTTAATCTGACCTTGTAATTATGTGTACATAAAGAATGACATAGAACATTTTGTCTATAATTAAATGGTAAAATGACGACTGCCTGTTGTTTGTTAATCGCCCATCGTTTGTTTAATGAGCTAACAAGCTCCCCTTTGCCGTATTTTTATTTATTTTTTTGTTGTTATTCGTGTAGCCCAAGGGGAAACGCAACTCTGTGGCATAACACTTGTGCATCTGATTCATTGTTTTATCATCATAGCATTGTGTGCTATTGTAAACATTTCAACTTGTGAGACAACGGGACAGATGAAATGCATTATGTTCTTATCAGCAAGCGGATGAGGATAAACAACATCTTGACAACTTCCTCAGCTCCGTGAGAGCTTTTATCCAGTGCCTCCTCAGAACAGACGCCGTCGAAATGGGATTAGCTGTCAAACTCTCGCCGCTCAGATATATTAGAGATACTTTGCTGCTCCATAATTGAATGGAAATTCTCACCATTAGCTTCATATTTGCATTTGATCAAATACATTGGCAGGAGTCCTTAAGCCGAGATGGTAAATATTCTAAAAGTTTGTGGCACTTTCCTCAAATCCCCTCCTTAAAATGGTCATTTTGCCCTGTGCCATCCCACAAGTCTTGACCTTCTTAAGTGTATGCCACCAGTTAGTCATACATCATTTTTCTGTTCTTTTGTAGTAGAAATATTTTAATTATCATGAATGTGCCATTTAGCTGCAAAAAAAGGTACATTCTTTAAAATTACAGGACCATGAAAGTCATCATTTGGACTCTTCAACATCATGACGTGAGTACAAGAAATTCATTTCATTCCACTTTCACAATTTGTACACAAATTATAGTGTTGACTGCATTCGTCAATCTCAGCAATTCAATCCTGTAAGCAAATAACAACAAACCAGCTGTCCTCTGCCAAGTGACTAGGCTAGATTTGCGTTAAAGGCTTTATTCACCCCCCCGTGGTGAAAATCAAGTTTTTAATGTTTATGTCTGTACAAAATTCAACAGTTCATGCTTTCGAGTGTTTTCTCCATAAAATTCCAGAGTACCGAAGACTGTTCCCTACCGTCAAACACTCTACTGATGTTTAAAGCGTTTCTAAGGATGCTGATTTTTAGAAGACCACTGTCTGACTCGGAGATGGCAAACAGGAACATGGGTTGTGTACCATTAGCAACACATTATTAGCAGTTTATAACGGTCAAGACAAAGGCTGCTATTGTCAGTTACCGCTATGTGTCTGTTGTAGAGAGATTAGCAGCATTAGGGGTCAAGCAGCGAAGGTGCATAGGAACCTATTGTCTTTTTTTGTCGTCTTCATCATATTATTATTATTATTATTATTATTATTATTATTATTCTTCATTGTCGTATGGCAGCCCCTAGAACCGTATGGTAATAAATTGTGATATTTGGCACACTGATAGAGGACCGTCTGAAAACCAACCACAGCAATTTTGGTGTCAACTCAATCCCTCTAGTGCCACCACGTGCACTCACGTTTATGCAAATAACTTTTGGACCATAGGGGCTAGAAACAGCTTTTTCATCACATTCCTTGGCTCAAGACGATTCGATTGCAAAAATCGTGTGTCATTGTAACTTCACACTGACCACACCACAGGTAAGTTGATAACACTCCACCTAATGGTCAAAAATGATATACCATTGAATTGTATTTGATTTTTCAGTCATTTTAACTAAAATCATTTTAAAATCTTTACTCGCTCATGGTGAACAACTGCAACAGACATGCTGGCGTGCCTTCTTCGCGCTTCGCCACTTAACTGCTGCTTGCAGCTATATTTATTATTAATACTATTATTAGCTTCTATTCATAGAAATCCCTTGTTGCTGTCGGGTTGGGGACTGGAATCCCATACACTGAATAACATGACAGCCCTTGATTTTTAGCGCAAGAGTGATTTGGAATGCCAGCAAACCTCTGAACATTTGCCTTCCTCCCGAGTCAGGATGTTCAGATGGTATGTTTTGTGGCAGTTGTGGGCGTTTCATTTTGTTGGAGGTTGTTCATGCTGTAGGGCAGCGTGGATGTGTGTGCTGACCCAGACGATGTGCATAGGTCGCAATGGTTACTTCACTCAGCGTTACTCCTTACCCCGTCAGCTTGAGCCGATCGGCAGGCGCGCACACACAAGCTGCACCCTTCCCAAAGACCCGCCCCCTTTAGTTACTGTTGCCATGTGCTCTCACGCCACACATCATGTTCTCATGCAGTGAAAAAGGAAAATCCCGAAGCAAAGATGACACTGACATCACGTCGACAGACAAGACAGAGCAGGTTACGTTTGCATATTTAAAATATAGTTATTTTTTAAAGAAGTTTAAACAATAAATAGCGTATAGTGGCTCTTTAATGTGTCGTGACAGATCGTTGTAGCTCCTCGTGAACCGATCATCTCTTCATACTAGTTCATTTATAGCATCAAATAAACATGAATGAACATCCGAAGGAATGTTGTTTCAAGCGCGGAAAGACGCGAGTACGCACAATTTTTCAAGTTCACCAACGTTAATCAACTAACTCCCCTGACTGCTTTGTCGGACAAAATGGCAAATTCGGGGATGTGATTGGTTCGCTCGCCTGTCAATCAAACTGCCGGCGAAGATCATTTTGGCTAATCTGACTGCTCTCTTAGCCATTTTTAGAGATGCTTCACTACAACAGTATTTATTTGTTCTGTGACGACAAATGTAGACATCTTCATATATATGAAGATTCTCACAGGCTGTTTTCAACTCTGCTATATTTTACCATATAAAAATGCAAATTTTTCCCCAAACTCGGTGTAGATTCTATCCAAGCCTGCTGATCATAACAGACTTCGGCACTTATTCACAGCATGCACATATTTGGTTACACAAACATTATTCTGTAGATCAGTATTTGGCAGCTTTATTTTTCAGGTAATAACAAGTAAAATCCACAATTTCAACCCATTTGACAAATGCTTTGCCTCATTTTTCTGATGCCGGTCGCTGGTTGTCAATAGTCTCTGAGGGTCAAAGCGTTTACTTTTCACTCGCCTTGTTTGTCATCACAGGACAATCGAGAATAAAAAAGCAACACAATTGCAGATGTCGAGTGCTCATGGAATGGGGACACAGAAAACTTGTCAGTCACTGGAGACAATTGATGGACCCTTGTGCTTGTTTTGATTGGCTGAGACAAACGGTGAGTTAGATATGATAAAGCTGCTTGAATTTCCATGAACAAGTGCTTTAACAGGGTGTTTTGTGCTTCTTTTTCCATTTTGCAATAAGCAGTTTGATGCAGTATTTCAGACACCCATATTCAGAGGTGAAGTATACAAGAACTGCTCAACGATCATGGCATTCATCAAGATACTTTAAGCTGTGCTGCTCTTCAAATCTGTGCCATTTTCTTAGCAAACGTGCACTCGAGGACTGCTTGGAGAAACAGCCTGTGGGATATACATCTGAGCAATACAGCCACATTACAAAAATAAAGACGTCTCTGTAACCCTCTGAAGCCTCTCGTCATAAACCCTTTTAGTGCGTTACATCAGTTTCCTTTCTCTTACCGCTTGTTCCTGCATGTGCTTCAAGAAAACATCACAAAACACACTTCTATCTGGGTGAATATACAGCACACGCACCAACACCATCCGTTCGAAAGAGCTGGGGAAAATATATATTAAAATATGGATGATGAACGGGTATTTTTTTTTTTTTCCAGTTTTTTTTTTTTTTTTTTTTTTTTTTTTTGTGAGGATCGTAGTGATCATGGCGACTGCGTTTCAGTTGCTCTCGTTGAAGAGAGGGGTTTTTATCTTATACGGGCACCATCTTCAGTCCAAAATATGAGACCATTATTTAACTCTTGGAATCAGTCATTGTGAACATCCAGACAATGAATCACTAAATTGCATTGAGGAATGGAGCAGGGTTTCATATATTTAGTTGAGTCTTGCAGTTCTTGCGTCCTCTCTGAACGAGTTATTGTGATGAAGTTGAAACTCATGGTACGCTGTCCCAGTTCGGTGGTGCTTTGATTGGTTGCTTGATTTTAAAGTTGGAGGGCCAGCAGCAGGAAGGGGAGGAGCCACATTAACATGGCCAGGTGGACTGCGGCAGGACTTTCGTCATCGAGATCAGGCGGCGGGAGCGTGGAGTCGCCCCACAGTCTGTCTCTCTCGTTCATCTACAAAAAGAGCAAGTGAGAGCTTTAGGTACATGACATGTTTTGGTTTCAATCTTACACTTTGCTATTCTGAATTTTATCATCTCATCTTGTCCTTATCATCATACATATAAAATATTGTCTTTGAGGTATCGTATCACAAACGGACACGGTAGGGAAACGAGAATTGTGACACTTATGTTGAATATCAAAGGGTTTTTTGTGTGAGAGATTTGTGGAATAAGAGTTTTTTTTTTAAAGTAAAAAAAACCTTGGTAAGATGACCCTTTCCATTAATTAATGTGTTATTATTTGATTTCATTTCTATAATGATATCTTCAATTAAATTGTAAATAAAAATATTAAATGGGTAAATATATTCACATTCCTCTACATAATTGATGGAATACACTGTAATGAATTGCTGTAAAAATTACAGCATTATTTTACAGCTGCTGGCTGTTTTTTAAAAATACAGCATATTGCTGTAAACTGCAATGCATTCTGGGGAAACATTTTGGTTTGACTCCAATTTACAGAATATTGCTGTAAATTGACCCTTCGAAATTTTAAAAAATAGTTATTTACTGTAATCAGAGAATACAGTGAAATTATGTAAATTAAATTGCAGTAACACTACTGTAAAATTTACAGTAAATGGCTGGCAACCCTGCTGCCAGTATTATACTGTAAAATTTACAGTAATTTTGTCGTTGCTTATTTATTCAACTAAATTTACAAAAAAAGTATTAAATTGTATTATGACAGTATTTTACATTTTAATGACACATTTACATTAATTACATGAATTATAATGAAATAAGAATTATATTAAGTGATTTTATACATTTCGTAAAAGTTGATCCAAGGCTTCTTACCCCAGCTAGGGGGCCAACTTAGTCCTCTATTAATATTTGACGTTTTTTTTGCTATAACATAAATTAGCAAATGTATTTTCTGTAATGCTAAATGAATGATTTGTATTGTCATCTAGTGCATGCTAAACTTATCTAAATATGTAACTTAAAAGTTACTTCACAGTACTAGTTCTGCCAAATGAATAAATGTCTTAAGGGGGGCATCTTCCCCCTCTTACCTTACTAGATATATGCATGAACAAATCTATACAAGATAAAATAATTCACACCTGATTATAAATACAGGTTTAGTTGCATAAATGATCGGCTCCTGAGAGCATAAAACTCAATTCAGTTTTGAATGATTGCGGCATTGTGTTCCAATGTAAATCTGTCTTGATTGAAACGATTTGAGAATCACTGCATTAGAAAATAAGACAATGGCTTAAAGGATTAGTTCACTTTCAAATGAAAATTACCCCACGCTTTACTCGCCCTCAAGCCATCTCAGGTGTATATGACTTTCTTGTTTCTGATGAAGACAGTCTGAGAAATAACAAATATCCTGACACATCCCAGCTTTATAATGGCAGTAATGCGCTACCAAACGAGTATGAGCTGAAGAAAGTTTCTCCATCCATTATAAACACATTCCACATGGCTCCGGAGGGTTAATAAAGGCCTTCTGAAGCGAAGCGACGCATTTGTACCGACTGCTTTTCATATTCTATTTATGAAGAGAACTCTCGCAGCTCAACTCTTACGCTATGTCCTACACCTTTCCTATTCAACTTTGGGAACTGATGCAACGCCAGTTCCCTTTTTTTCGTAATTTGAATCCAGAAGGCGGTTTGGCAGAAGTTAGATATTTTACTTCTTAACTTGTTAAATGTGGATTTTTTTTTTTTTTGCTTTGCTTCAGAAGGCCTTTTATTAACCCTCCGGAGCCGTGTGGAATGTGTTTATGATGGATGGAGAAACTTTCTTCAACTCATACTCGTTTAATAAAACATACTGCCATTCTAAAGCTTGGATGCATCAGAATATTTATTAATATTTCTCAGATTGTGTTCATCAGAAAGAATTCCTACACCCCTAGGATGTCTTGAGGGTGAGTTAACTACTCCGTTAAGCCAGTCTACAGTAATGTGGTTTGCTAGTCTAGTGTGGTGATCATGGCCGGGCCAGGAGACGAGCTCCAGTAATCATGTAAGCTGCTTTACGCCACTTCTTTAACCCTTGTATTATGTTCCGGGTCAAATTGACCCGTTTAGATTTCCAAGTTGTTGGAAATACTGGTTAACCTATGTTTTTTTTCTTTTTTTTTTCTTGATATTTTGTGACTTTTTCTCATTTATCATCATGAACACGCATGCAAAGTTTCAACATGCTGGTGTTTTTTGACATATACAAACAAAATTACTGTTTCGTTCGTGATGTTCGCGGGGTCAATTTGGCAACTGCACTGACCCAAAATAATAGCATTTCTTGGTTATATTTTGTTAATTTATTTTTTTACTACCTTATGAAGCTAAAAAATGAGGTTTTCCACATTTATTTCAATACAGAAAAATGTTTTAACCAGCAGCATGTGTGTGTGAAGTTCATATCCAGAAAGCACACACTTGCTCATCATGTCAGAAGAAACTTCATGACTTTATGAAATGAGTTTACAAAACAGCCAACTTAGGAAAACTACATATTTTCATTATACAGCTACATTTAATTCTTCAGTTATGATGCTCTAAGAAAAAAAAAAAGTTTTTTATTGTATTTAAAAATGCAATGTTTATTTTTAAATTTTGTCAAAACAAATTATTTAAAAAAAAAAAAAATGGTTAAACATTTTCATTAAATCATATCTTCAGATATATATTTTTGGAATATTTGACAAATGTTGATATTAAAAGTTTACAGTTTGTACTTGAATCTTTGTTGTTTTTCATAGCGTGATTTGAGGAATTGTATTGAATCCAATTAGGGTGAATTTGACCCGCTCCATAAAACAAACGCACATCTATGGCTCTGTTCAGACAGACAGACGTACGATTAAAAGGCGAATCCATGTAGTTTGCAAACTGAACAGCAAAGAAATAAAAGCAATTTTTACACATCTAAACCATATCCATATGTGATTAAAATGGTATACGTTTTTGTCTCTATACGTTCCAGTCTGGACCGTCAGGGATGCAATATCACAAAATCACTTGTGTTCACTCACAAGAAAACTCTCACAGGGATGAATAGTGAATGTGAAAGATGGATTTTGATGTAGCAGGAACATGGTGAGATCGATTTTAAAAAGGTCCTGGCACTCTGACTAGTCTGGATAAAGGTTTGTACCTGTGTGGGCATCTGTGGACGCAGAACGTTCTGCTCGGTCTCCATGGCAGCTCCAATGGTGGTCGTGGTGGTCTCGGTGCTGGTGACTAACATCTGGTTGTAAGCGTTAGTATTGGAGCCCGGAGCTTGGTTGGTCGCAGATTTCAGGTCTGTGTCATTCCCGAAAGCCAGGATGGCATTCTCTGTTTGAAAGGAGGGGAGAAAGTCACATTCACAGCCCTGCCATTTGCAGATGAACACGTCTGGAAGGCAGTCATGGCTTTCTCTTTCAGACATGTCTCTCTTTTTCAAAATGGGTTTGGATTTCGTCAACCTGCTTTTCTACAATAACAACAACAACAAAACCCACTCGGGGGAACCAGAGAATGACTGGCTTATTTATAAATGATCCAGAATGAATGTTGACAGAACAGCATTCAAGATCACAAACTCCGTCATCTGATTCATGCACTAAATATAGTCCGCTTCTATAGTTGAACATGAGTCCCTATATTACCAATCAGCTAATCCTGCCCTCCAGA